>JAADWV010000559.1:0-22295 GCA_023336295.1 Pythium folliculosum | reverse complement strand
GGGGAGGATTGCTTCGCTGATCGAGAACACGCAGAAGAGCTTCTGTTTCGTGTGAGCGCCGACGAGAGAAGGAAAATTGGGCGCGCATGAAGGGAGGAGATGGGCGCGGCCGAGTCTAGTCCGTCCTTGTCGTCCACAGATCAAGTGAGCCTTTCAAGCATTTGGCCCAATCAGATCTCGTGAAAGAGACCGCCTTCTGATACTTTCGTGCGAAAACGTACCTTGTTCTGAGACCACATGTTTGATACGCGTGACCAGCTTCAAGTGGCCTTGGGGCATTCGTTCTTGCATGCTGTCGGCTGCTTGTTGTTGCCGTCGTGCGTATCCATATCCGCTGCAGCAGTTAATCCACAAGAGAGCTCAAACAATGATACGCGCACATGTAGTGTTCCCTATATATCCAGTTCGTACACACATAGACGACATACCGCTTTCATGGCCCCTGGTGGAAATCGCGCTCTGTTCCTACCAGAACGGACACCATCCGATGTAGCACTGACACAGGTTTTCGTGGGACGCGGCTTGGTTGATCAGCCGCTGCACCTGTGCGCTCACATCGAGAGGCTCGTTCGTGACATCGTCAAAGTCGCGGCCCGTGAGCTTGGCCTGCACACGGCGAATGACGGCGACGGCCTTCTCATTGAGCGCTTCGATCGGTGCTCCAGCACCCTCCGGGCCGAGCGCCTGCACGAGCTCGCGCTCGCGATGGCTGCGATTCGCGTGGACTTCCGACTTATTCTGCGACTGGGCGACTTGTGTTGGTGCCTGTGGCTGCCCTTGCTGAGCTGCTTGAGGTGGCTGTGGTGGACCCTGAGTAGCAATGGAGACCGATCCACGACGAGCTTTCGCCCTCACCACACCGCCCACGGTCGTGGGTGGAGCCTCTGATTCAGTCTTTGCCTCCTCCGCAGCCTCTTGTACAGCGGTCGACAGCTGTTCGGCTTGAGTCGGCTCACTTCCTGTCGCTGCGCTCGCTCGAGCAACGGCTGCAACCACCTCCGCTGCCGTTTGAGAGAAGTTGCGACGCAAGCTGCCTTGACCGACTGTGGTCACGCTTGCCGCGAGACTCGAGATTTCCGCGTGGATGTTCGTGACCGAATGATCGATTCGCTCGACAGGTTCCTGTTCGTCATCTTCGTTGTCAAACCCAGCGGCCGTTGCCGCGTTCCGAGCAGCTGCAGCCACCGCTGCCGACGGCGGCCTCCGGGTGAACGCAATGGACTTGCTCATACTCATTGGGCGGGAGCCTGCAACTGACGTAGACGGACGAGGAGGCAGCTGTGATGAACGAAGGCTACTCGCAACAGACCCAACGATTGGGCGACCAGTCTCACGGCGCGTAACTCCAGCAGGAGCTGTAGGCGGTTGCTGTCGGACCGGGCGTGGGTGTTTCGGCATGTTACTGACCATCACCGCTGAGGCTGACAAGCTTTCTGCAACCTGATCTTCTCCTTCGTCCTCGCTACTGCTCTCATCAGATTCTTCGCCGCGCTTTTCCTCCACATCTTCCTGTCTCGGCTGTTCTTGTGGGCGAACTGGAGCAATCGAGGTAGCAGTAGATGGTGGAGCAGCCGCAGGCGGCAAGGCTGGCGCCTGGTTGCTTGCAGCTTGTGGTTGAGGTTGGCGAGCCTCCGGTGCAGGCGCCACCGTTGGCGCTGCGGGGGGCAGATTCGCTGCCGCAGTCGGCGCTGGATCGGGTACTGCAGAAGGCGCTGCGACCGTTTGGCGCATCGACATTGACGATGGCCCAGCAGCTCCAGACAACACACTGACTCGGCTGGGAGAGCCTCCGTCCCTCGGGTTGTTCTTTGGTGCCAGAAGACGCCAACAGATGAGCGGATCGTGAACGAAAGCTTCAAGCATCGCCATGAGAGAATGCCTGTTCTCGCGGAGTACACCCATCACGGACTCGCAGCTGAACCGGAAGTTGCCTTCAATACCACTCACTTCCATGGCATTCGTGAGCATACGCGTCAAACGGAACGGGATCTTCTCCGGGTACTTCTCTCTTTGCATGGCTACCTCGAAACAATCGCCGAAGTCGATGTGAACGATCGTTCCGGTAAAACGGTGGAGCATCAAGTTCGACGGATGCCGATCACCAAGACCCAGAATGTAGCCCACCATAGACATCACAGCGAGTGAACGCGTGTAGTTCGTACGGCGGTCCAACCAAACCTCCGAGTTCTCACTCTTCAGCCACAGCACCTTGTACAGATCCTGACCAGCGGTGTTCTCGAGCGCATACTCGAACACTTCAACCTTCTCAAGGAGCGTCAGTGCATCGTAGTCGGGCGCCATTTGAAGCATTAGCCGATGCTCAATGTTGAGGAGGATCTTGCGTGCCTCACGGTAGTCCCGGATGAGTTGGTGCAGCGGATCACAGTGAGGCACCCATCCAATGATGCCAGCGTTGTGTGACAATGGGATAACCGGGTATCGATGAATCTTGAGGTCCTTCTTCGATGTCGTTCGATCGTTAATGAGCAGAGCGTTCACCAGTCCAAATAACTGCGTCACTCGCTCGTCTTGCCTCAAATCTTCGTGACCCTTGAGCAAGAACATGTACTCGAGGCCATTTGAGCCAACAAGCGTAATTCGACGCGGGCGCTGCTTGCTCGTAATCACTTGGATAGTCGGCAGGAAGCGACCGATCTTGACGATGCTATGACCGGCCCGATACGTACCAGGCACAGCCAACTGGAGGTTCCGCGCTTGCAACAAGTTCGGAGAGACGTACTGCAGCTCGAGGGTCGTCAGCTGGGGCAGCTGCTTATTTATGCGGCGGAACACGTGGTAGTAGAGGTCCCACGCGCGGTTCAGATCACTCTCGTTGTTCTTGCGGTTGCCACCGCGCAAAAAGCGTTGAAGCCACTCGTACGCTTCTCGAAGATCACGGCCGAATGCTTGCTGGAAGCTCACTTCACGCAACGTCTCAGGTCCGTTTTCCATCATCTGATGCAGCGGTTCGAGAACTGCGACCATGCCATCCACGTCGTGTTCTCCGAAATACAAGCGCGATGCTTCTTCCAAGCCTTCGTGCCACATTTCATGCCACAAGATGGCAACACGAATGAGCTCGCGACTCACAAGCAGCGCCTCATCCACGAGCTCTACGTAATGTCGGCGCATTGTGTTCATAATCGCCTCGGCAGCTTGCTGGCGCACTGGAAGTGGACTCTTCAAAGCAACTGACAGCGGATAGATAAGTGCATGCGGATGCTGCGCACCAATAGCGCACAACAGACGTTGCAGTTGAGTCTGGATCCGCTGATACGGTGTGTGGATCCGCGCAATCAGCTGAGGGATCACGATGAGCCATGTCTCGATGCTCACCGAACCGAACCCTTGCACCAGCGCTTGGTGAACGTCCGCTCGGTGACCGTACGTAAACCACAACGTGAGTACGCGCAAGATATCTTGTTGCACGTTTGCCGCCCATCGACTTCGACCCAAAGCAATCGACCGGAAAAAGCCTTCCATCGCCGAGGAGATGTATGGTCCCATCTGCGGGCTCGCTGCCGCCGCTGCCGTTGATGTGGTTGATGAGTAGTGCTCGACAACGTGAAAGTTCATCAGCGCCCATCCGTGCCACGCTTTGTAGTTCTTCGGCTCGAGCTCGGTGCACATCTTCAGGGACGACAAGATTGCCGGCACAGATCCCACACGATCGAGTTGCTGGTCGTGGATCGCGAGCTGCCACTCTGATAGCTTCAGATGGCACTTCACAAGTAGCTCCTCTTCACCATTCGCTCGTGACACGGACATAGCTGCTGGTACAGCTGGAGGAGCAACGTGGACTCCAGGGGCTGACCCATTCCCTCCGTTCATTCGCTGGCGTAGCGAGGCAGAGGAAGCAGCAACCTTGTGCACGAGCGACTGGAGTTCTGACAATGCCTTCCTCTTGTCGCCAACAGCCCACAGATGCTTGAGGTAAGCAAACGCCACACGATGGTGTTCACGCTCTCCATACCCGAGCGACCCACTACTGCTACCGTTCACCGACATGCCAAGGTCTCCCATCGAAGAGGACGGTGCCAACGCCAATGATTTCGTAAACACGTTCAGGCTCATCGAGAGGTTACCCGACTGACGGCACAGACTTGCAAATTGGAGCCATGTGTCCATGTCTTCGTAAGGGGCAACAATCAGAGATCGCACGGCAAGAATCTGTTGCCACACGTCCACGACGCGCTTGCATCCAGTCTGGAGACGAGCGTGCCACATTCGAATCAGGTGTCTCTTGTACCTTGCTGCTTCTTCCGTTTTCGAAACTTGGAGACGCAGCTTCTTGTACGTGACGATCTCTTCTAGCTCACTCAATTGCTGCAGTGTCACCATCGACTGGTACGCACGACTATACGATTCACCAACCAGCGCACCAAGCTTCGTATCGAGAAGCTTCCGCGTTTCATCAATGCATGCATTCGCAGCATCAAACTGGTTATGGTGGACAGCCAGCACGGCACGGAACAACGCACTCTCAGTGTCAGTCTCGGCAGGGCCTGAAGAGAATGGAGTAGGGCGAGATGGCGATGCCGTCATCTTCCCACCGATCGAGGAATTGGCTGTCGACCCACACGCGACATCCACGTACGTTGCCATTTGATCCCACTGCGAAAGACACCACGAAGCCTTCGCGCCGAGCATAGCGATCTTGTTCACGGCAGTTTCATCGCTGACCGACCCGTCATCAGCACCGCCCACCAGAGTGGAGGATTGCGAGTTGAAACTTCCTTGTCTCGACAATGAACCCGCCGAATTCAACCGGGCAAGTCGAGAGCTTCCTGGTCCAGAAAGGCTAGCAGTGGTGCCAGATCTTCGGCTTCCTGGTGCTTGGGTTGATTGTTGTGCCTTCTTCTCTTGCAAGTACCCGTACACCTTCGACGCCAATGCTGCGAGTTCCTCCCACTCACCTAAAGCTTCAAGGCATCGCATCTTCCCGATGTAGACTTCCATATCAACCGGCCCTCCTTGCTCGAAGAGTGCAATCTTCATGTCGTATAGTTGGAGCGCTGCCTGCCAATCTTGTAGCTTCTCGTACCACGTTTCTTGTACATGGATCGGCCGGTCCACAGATTGCTTTTGAGCGTATTTCAAAATACCGACCGCAGCTTCAGGCTGACCCAGTTGGTTGTTGATAGAGATCAGTGACTCGATGCACGTTGACGGCGACGTATGAAACTCGAGCTCCTTGTAGTGCAACGCCTTCGCATACGCATGGCACTTCTGCGCGAGTTCGCCGAGCTCTCGAATATCGATCGGGAGCGCTTCGACATCGTGCTCCATGAACTCTGCCAGGTTCAGGAGAATCTGCAAAATTTCAGCCGGAATGGTATCTGACTGGAATGCCGTCTCCAATGCGCGCACGAGATAGTCCTGGTACTGCTCATAGAGTTCATTCCAACACGACACAAACGCCGGGTTGAAAAGCTCCCTTGCCAGCGGATTGTATGCCTGAGCCAGAGCACAGCACGATCGCAAGGCTGCCGATGGTGACTCGCGCAGCAACTCGATCGAAAATCGTCGCATCCACTCCAACCAATCTTCGCGGGTACTGCGTTGTGAGGCTTCCCACGCACGACGAAGATTCTGTTGGTTAACATGAAGCCGAACAGCATTTGACGGCACATTAGAAGTCGGTGCTGCGAGACCTTCGCTCATCAGGCGGATCATGGTCTTCAAGCTTGCATTCTGCGTGAACACGTCGTCATCGAGAAGCCACGAAATTTCAATTCGCTGCCCAGTCTTCAACTTGTCCATGGCGTTGCGAAGCTTGAGCTGCATATCTCCGCAGTCACCAGACGGAAGATTCGCGAGCATTTGGTTCACAAGCGGGCCAAAGTTGAGAAACTCTGCCTGCAACTGAAACAGGAGCGATGCCAGCGCGTACAGAAGAACGTCAGTGAACTGTTTCGCTTCATCTTTTGTGGCAGCAATTGGTGCGCCAGCTGCCGAAGAACTCGTCGCGTTTGTTCCCGGACCGCCCTCACTGCTACTGGGTGTCGAAGTGCCACCAGCACGACCACTGCCGCTTCCACTCGAGCCGAAGAAAAGCGAATGTTTCGCCGAAATTTGTCGGGCAACTCGTGCGAGTGGCTGAATCACACGAGCACCTGCATAATGCTCAAATTTGGCGACGATACAAACGCGCGCAATAGCGTACATGACAGCAATCTTGACTTGAAGGGACGTGTCCAGACTCTCCATGAGTCTTAATAGCGCAGGAAGGAGCAGGTAGACGTAATCCTCGACCGCGTCTCGGAACACGATCAAAGCTTGCACTACTTGAGTCTGCAAGGCAGCCATCGCTTGCTTGCTCGCAGCTTTTGCAGTCTTATCGCGAGAGCTTGTTCCTCCACTGGCGCTTCCTCCCAGGCCGCTCTCATTGACCACAGGGTGATCGCCTATGACCGATCCACTCATCATCATGAGCTGATGCCCACTAACACCAACTGGTGCTCCACTGGCGCTGGGAGCTGCGATCACTGTAGCTCCATCACCTCCTCCAACACCGCCAACGGTGGTTGCCCCAGAAGTCGCAGACGATGAAGACGCCAAAACTTCAAAAAACACCTCAGGGTGCGCATGCGGCTGCAGAACATCCACGATCTTCGGTAGCACTTGGGGGAAATAGACGGTTCTGAACTCGGTCGGTGCCGCCTGGCTCATCTTCTCTAGGAGCCGGATAATTTGAGGAAGATGCTGACCCCAGTAGCGAAGCGAGAGAAGCATGATCGCTGGAAAGAATGGCTTCATGTGAGATTGAACGATTCCAACGAGGGTAGTGAGCTGCAAGAAGAGTGACTCCCTCAGCCGTGGCTCGCCTCGCGCAAGCACTCTCAAAAATGGTGGGAGAATGTATGGCAGGAACGGCACACACTGACTGTGAAGCGATTTGAAGATGAACATGATCGCCTGAATCACGCCATGATGGTGTGTCGACAGCGAAGGCTCGTTCAAGATCTTCAGAAGCGCAGAGATAGCGACGGTGGGAAAGTACGACTCTGAAGCTGGTGATATGCCGCTTGCATCCAAGACGCCCAAGGCTTCGCCACTCTCGGGTAGCAATTTCTCGAAATCGAACACAACGGCATCACTCTTCAAAGATGGGACGCGGCCAGCACCGGATGAAACCGCCACTCCTCCTGGCAAGGCCTCAATTGAAGCTGTCGCTCGCTTCGTTCCAATGGGGGCAGCTGTGAATAGCTGCAACTCGATTTGCTGCTTCTCATTCAAGATATCTGCACCCACTTGACTGCTTGACGAGGCTGCTAAGCTGTCGAAATCCAATCCGGGCACAAGCCGACTGAGTGCCTCAAGCTCCGTCGCCAAAGCTGCGCTGGCAGAGTCCTCAGGTGACTCTTGTACGGACTTCGTGTCAGTTTTCTTCTCTCCATCCTCGCCATCGTCCGTTTGCAGCATTGATGCTCTTGATAGACACAATTTGTACTTGTAGGGATCGAGCGCTCCAAGAATGCCGATAGTCTTCATCGCCTCTCGTCGCAAAACCCATGGCGTGGCCGCAGTGTGCTGGAGCATGCTGATCAAAATCTCGAGAAGCTTCGGGAACGCTATGTACGGGCGAACAACGCAAGCGGTGCTCCCAGCAAGCTGCCCCATGGTTTGCAGTGCTAACTGCCTCTTCTCCATGGATGAGTGATCTTGGAGTGTATGAAGGATCAACGGAAACAGGTATCGTTCGTAGCGGGCGACTTGGTGTTGGGCGACAAGAGCTAACTCCCCGATCGTGATCAAGACGGCCGATGCAAGCGATGCATTGTTGTTGTGGCTGTACGTAATGTAACTCGGACCCGCAGAGACAACCACAAGCTTTGGCAACAATGCACGCAGAATACGAACGATGTACGGGTCGATGAGATGATGCGCCCCACGTATCAGCAAGCCGAGCAACCGTGTTGCGTCCTCTTTCATGCGCACGTCCGTGACGTTCGCATGCTCCAGCTCGGTCAAGAGCTGCAGAAGCATTCGCCGCAGCGACGGCATGACAAAAGCTGGGTTTCGTGGAGCAAGTCGCTCGATGAGCTGCATCGACTGCTCGCGAATCGAAGCAACTTCGTCGTTCAGCAGAATGAACAGTGCTGTCAAGTGGTCTTCTTGGCTGAGCCACGGATCAAAACGGGGATCCAGATAGTCTACCACACTCTTGCGCACATGAAAGTCGAGATCTGAGCAACCGACCAGAAGAAGTTGCGCGAGCAGCTCATCAATCACCCGACCGCTGGGGCCACGCTTCGTCACATGCCGCCAACTTGGTGCCTGCGATTGCAGTTGGTACATGGATGCCGACGAGACTGTTGTCGAACCTGACGATGGAAGAAGCAGTTGGCTACAGGTGATGACAGCTTGCTGACGTACCCGCGGGTCTCCATGCTTCAAGTAGAGCGCGACGCAATCTCGAACGAATGGTAACAGGCAGAAGTTTCCGCTAAAGTCGAAACAACTCAGCGTACGGAGCGACAACAAGATGATTTCCCGCTCGTCCGCACTGTCACCCTTCAGAAGGTGGAAAGTAGTCGGGTGAGATGCTGAACTGGAGCTTGTCAGATGCTTGTCTTCGTCATACGTCGACGACGCTACAGACGCAGACGGGGAAGCAACTCCAACGGTTAACTTCATCGACGACAGCAACGCCTGAACAACGCTTGTGCTTCTAGCCGGGGGTGCGGGAGGCGACGCCATCACTGATCCCGACGCACTCGCTTTCTCGATGCCGAAATACGACGTGTGCTCACCGTCACCGTTGAGATTTCCATTCCCCAGCTCACCAGGCACAGAAGAGAACGGTATGCCTCGAAGCGTCCTCGACATCTCGTTCAAAAGCGTTTCCTGTACATTTGGTAACACACTGGGAACGGCTGCAACAATTTGCGACAGCGATTCGAGAAGCTCATCGCTTAGACCACCGAGCATCATGATCTCAAGAAGCTCGCTCAAGTGGGGCTCAAACTTCTCGTGCAAGGCTTGACTCAAGTGTGCCACGCAAGTGAGTGTCTCGACGCAGTACAGCTTATTGAGCTTCGCATTCGTGAGTCCTCGACTGCTGCTTGTCGTGGAGAGTTGATTCTTCGCAAGCGATTCCTTCACAAGCTTGACGATGGATGGTACATGGGGCAAGATGTGGTCACCAATCGCAGACGCCAGCTTACCAAGTGCCAAGAACGCGATTCCTCGTTCCGAAGGTGTCGTGTAGTTCGTGATACGCTTCATGAGATGGTTCAGTGCCACGTTCAGATAGTGCCGAATGAAAGCGTCGGGGCAAAACGCGGCAAGTTGAGGCAGAAGCACGCACACTGTCCGCCCTACGAGCTTGTCCTTGGCCTCCTTGTACAGCAACACAGTATCGCAGACCTCGCGGAAACGCGGCAGCATGAACCCACCCGTGTTCTGTAACAGCTCGCCAATGACCAGCAGAGACCCGTGTACGCTTTCCCACGATGCTGCCGTTGGCGGACCCGCTACCGGCGATGCGCGTGGAGGGGACTGACCAGTTGCTTCGCCCTGGACGCCGCTGGCACTGGAGGGGCGGCTGTGCGAGGTCGGCAAGCTCAGTCCTTCAAACACTTGGTCGTACACCTTGCAGTACCACTGCACGCGGTGGCGCGTCTGGCGCTTCGCGATCAGTTCCAGACACGCGCGCAGCGCCTCGGTCGCGGCCTCTCGGATCTCGACGCGCGGGTCGCGGATCGCGCCCCAAATCGACTGGAAAAACGTCGTCAAGTTCACGTGGAACAGCGTCGGCGCGCTCTGCGCGAGCTCGCGCAGCACAAAGCAGGCGGCGAGCCGGCGCTGACTGAACAGCGCATCCTGACGCCCGCCCCTCGAGGCTGCCGCGGCGCCAGCGCCGGCACCCGTGCCCGCACTCGCATCCTGACCAGCGCCGCCCTGCAGCCACTCGAACGCGCGCTTCACTTCAAAGTCGACAAACGCCGCGACGAGCGTGCCGCTGACGCCGCCGCCGGCGTTGGTCGCGTTGCCGCTCGCGAGGTGGCCGAGCGCCGCGCTCGCCGCGAGCAGCGCCGTGCGTGTCGTGTTGGGCTGCGCGAGAAAGTTGCGCAAATAGTTGGCGAAGCGGATGATCTGCTCCTCCTGCGCGAGGTCGATGAGCAGGTCGATGGCCGCGAGCGCGCCGAGCTGGTCGCTCTCGTGTGCACTCTGCAGCAGCGCGAAGAGCTGCGGCGCGAGCTGCTGAAGCGCCTTGGCGTACCGCTCGGCGCTGAGCTGGCGCGCGAGCGACGCCACGAACGCGAAGAGCTCGCGCGCGTGCTGCGCGCGCCGCACCGCGTCCTTGGTCGCGAGCCGCTTCACGAGCGATGCGAGGATCGTCTCCACGTGCTCGCGGTCCTTGTTGAACTGCATGCTGGCGGAGGAGGCAGCGCCGTCGCCATGCACCGGAAGCGCGAAACCGTGGGTTGCTGGGATTTCCCCTTTCCTGTGTGGCGAGAAGCATGGGAAAGAAAACCGAGGATACCGACGATCGGGTTTAAGAGGGAAGGAATTGCACCGGTTTCCAACAGTTCGGTTTTAAACAAACCGGATCTATAAGAGGATATCGGTGAGTGGGGTGGGGCCATATCGTGCTGGAGAGGGTGGGAGGGAGTTGAAGCGTGCTCATGTGGGGACTGGCGGATCGCGGAGCCAGGCGAACTGGAACGTGTAGTCGACGCCTGCACGTGTGGGCAGACATATCACGTCGATCGGATGATAGGGAACCTCTAGAGGCGGGCGTTCTGAGGCTTTGGCACGTACCGAACTGGCGCACGCCGTACTGCATCAATAGGATGGACCGCATGACGATCTTGGACTGGTTGCTGGCCTGCCGTTGCTCGAGCACGAACACGACCTGGTGGAGCACGGACAGCCCGAGCTGGGGCTTAAGAATGACGCCCGTGATGATGAGGGTCGCGAACTCAAGCGATGCGTAGATTGTGATGCTCGCGACTTGGGCATTGAGCGCCCCGGGTGAGAGCTGGGCGAGAAAGTCGTAGAACTCGCGGTTCGAAAAGTTGTACATGATCAACAAATACATATCTGGACGAGTAGCGATGTGTGCAAGGAGCGGGTCAGTATGTGGGCTCGCGTGCGGCAGCAGCGTATGCAGAGGTGACGCACGTACTGAAGAGACATGGAACCATGACCTCGGTGAACTCGACGAGCGTGATGAACTCGGTCACGAACAGCAGCTTCTGCGTGCGCCACACGAGGACGCCTCGATCGCTGACACTCGTGGCACGCAGCTCTGGCGAGAGATCGTCGCTCGCGATATTGCGCAAAGTTGGACCCATTGCGCGCATGAAGCTCTGCACCGCGGAGCTTCGACGGGGTAGGCTGGCCTTCTTTCTAGGAGTTGTGACTGTCGAAGATCAACCGGAGACCACCGAAGTAGGAACGTCTTGTACTTTCCGACTGCAGAACCGACAACACATCGACTTCAAGATCCCACAAAAGCTGTCACTTTCAGCGTACCGTGCCACGGGATCAGCTCGATCGGCGTGGAAAGGTTCGGGCTCAGCGATCGCGCACGCAAGTCCGACAATATCAGTCGATCCTGTCGTCGACTGGCGTGCAAGGGCGTGCAAGCATCGGTTTTAAGTGGCGCGTGCGCCCGAATGTCCTGGAAGGAAAGAAACACGTGGACTGCGTCCACAGCCATGAGTGCGACAACGGTGTGGACTCCAGAACTGCCTTGCATCGACAATGACACGAAGAGAGCATGAAAGACTTCGACGTTGAAGATCACACCTTCGGACCGCGCTTCATCTGTGGTAGCGAGCCATCGACTGATGACAGTTTTCGCGGCCACCTTGATGCACGGCAGTAGAAAGACGAACGCAGTCTGTTTCCGTGCAGACAATCTCACAAACACGGTGTTGTACAGAGGGTACACGACGGCCAACGCGATCTGACACGCGCACACGAATTGATGGCGTTTCAGCTCCATCATGAGCTGAGGCTTGTCGTGGAACTGTTGGCGAAACGTGTAGAAGAGCAGACCGAACAAGATGAACAACCATGGACCCATGGCCACATTCGAAATGAAGGGCATGGGGGACGCGATTGGTCGGCGAGCAGAAACGCAATTAACGTCGAGACGGCCGTGCTTGGGATAACAATCGCAATCATCGAGCGGCGTGCAAGCTCGATTGACGGAACATGTTGACGGAACGGCTCCAGCACGCACGTGGAACCGACGATCGTGAGAAGAGCAAAGCGGAACCAAACATTGGGGTTGCTGCGTGCGTCATGCGTGTCCGGGTCTTCGAGTGGGATAACCTCGCCGAGAAGCACCAGGAGCACACCCGGCACAGGGTGAGAAGACACACGAGCAGCGCACGCCAGGCGCTCGTCCGCCCAGTGTACGCATGGAAACCTTTGATGTGATCGATCGGGTAGTCGCCATGGAGCTCGACTTGCACAGTGTGCTAGAGCCGATAGAGTGAGGAGAAATGCGCACCTCGAGGCCCGTGTCCCGAAGCCGGCGACGAGCCCATGTCGCGCGTGGAGGTGTCGGGAGGGATTCCGCAACTCCGGTGTCCTCGCTTGGCAGTCCATTCTTCCTGTTGCAGGAATTGCGAGCTACCTCCTCTCTAATTCGGACTACTGGTACACGTGCCACGACGATTGGATCGACACCAGATGGATACACTTTTTCCTACACCAAAAGTGTGAAGAGGTTGGTGACAATGGAGCTGGCTCACACCACAGCACTGGCGAAACACGCCAGATAAGATGCCGACACACGCGCAGTTCCCAGTGACATCACACGATCGTCGCGGAGTACTGTACCGACATCTCGCCAAACTGAAGAAAGGCGGTGGTCCAATCCCTGTCCCTCATCGACTTGAAGTTGGTTCAGAAAAACCGGTTGGAGAACCGGTATCCGCCAAGTGCCCCTTCCGTTGCCCATGCGATCGTCTAGCGTTGCCGTAAACCGTCATCGGCGGTTCATCTTCTCTCGGACCCGACGGCATACTCATCGTTCTTTCCCGACGGAGGGATCCGCCTCACCCGCGCCCTCGCTTCCCATTGCGGCATTTGGCAACCCACCCCCCACCGCCAGCACGCGCGACCTTACCATGGCGCTCCCGCGGCCGCGCTACGCCGAGGGCTTCTTCAAGAACCGCCGCGCGCAGAAGCTCTTCTACTCGGCGTTCTTCCCGGAGAACTCGGCCACCGAGGGCGTCGAGGGCGTCGTGCTCTTCATGCACGGCATCAACGAGCACGCACACCGCTTCACGCACGTGTACGAGCGGCTCGTGGCGCAGCGCTTCGGCGTGATCGCCTACGACATGGTCGCGCACGGCCGCAGCGACTGCGACCACCTCGCGCTGCGCGGCCACAGCGAGAACTTCCACCACATGGTGGACGACACGAACGACTTCCTCACGGCCGCCAAGTTCTCCGTGTTCCAGGACATGCTCCCGCCGGCGCAGCAGCACGGCGGCGTGGCACCGGTGGCGCTCTTCTTCATGGGCATCTCCTACGGCTGCCTCGTGGGGCTCCACACCGTGCTCTCGGGCGTGCACCCGTTCAGCGGCATGGTCATGGCCGCGCCCGCGCTCGGTGTCGAGCAGACGCTCACGCTGCGCCTCCAGAACCTCTTCGCCGCGCCCATCGTCTGGGCCTTCCCGCACGCGCGCATCGTCCCGGGCGTCAACTTTGACGGTGCGTTCCAGTAGGCTACTGCTAGTGGCGAGAATGTTCTGACTCGCTTACTGTGGATGTGTAGGGCTTAGCCGCAACGCGGCGTTCGTGCAGGACTACATGAACGACCAGCTCAACATCACGGACAACATGACCGCGCGCATGGGCGTCAACACCATCGCCGCCATGCACGAGCTCACGGCCAAGGAGGAGCTCTCGGACCCCAAGAGCGCGTTCTGCCAGATGCCCGTGCTTCTGATGCAGGGCACCGAGGACAAAGTCACGAGCGGGCCCGTGGCGCGCGCGTTCTTCGAGCGCATCGCCAACTTTGACAAGCAAATGATCGAGTACGACGGGCTCTACCACTGCCTCTTCAACGAGCCCGAGCGCGAGCAGGTGCTCGAGGACTCGACCTCGTGGCTCATCACGCGCGCGCGCCAGGCCAACTCGCTCGCAGCCGCGCAGCGCGAAGCCAAGACCGTCGTTCAGGCGCCGCAGGCCAAGCTGTAAACACCGCAACCATCACGGGTGCCCGCCCACTAACAAGTCCCACTCGACGAGCTACACGTAGTGGCTGGGCAACGGCACTTGGAGTGCGCTTCTGTAGTTTCGATGTCTTTGAATGCACTGTTTCGCTCTCTCTCATTCTCGAACGGAACCACATACTTTCAAAGGCACTGCGGGAAGGGGAAGAGTGCGGGAGGATGACTGCACTGTTTCACCTTCGATTCACGCACATTCACAACGATCAACCCGTGTACTACGTAGTAACCCCTAGGCAGGAAAAGAATTTCCTTCGTGCTTCTCTAAGACGCCGAATCGCTTGGTTAGCCACTCGCAGATGTGGCCCATGACCTCGTCGCGCTCGGGCTCGTTGAAGAGGCAGTGGTAAAGGCCGCTGAACTTCTTGAACTCCTTGTCTCGCGACGCGACGCGCCGGTAGAACGCCTCGGCGAGCGGCACACTGGTGATCTTGTCCTCCGAGCCTTGCACGATCAGCAGAGGCAGGCGACAGAACGGACTGCGCGCCTCCACGACGCGCTTGTCGTGCTGGATTTTCTCCATCGCCGCGAGCGACTCGGTGGCCATGCGGATCGTGAGCTTGTCCTTGGTGACCATCGGGTCACTCATGTAGTCGGCCAAGAACGCAGGATTCCGGGAGAGATACGAGTGGTTTACTCCTGGCGTGGCGCGGATACGGGGCATGATACGCGTCACTGGCGTGAGTACGGCACGCTGAAGACGCAGCGTCGCCGTCCACTCGACCGAGAGCGCCGGCGCCGCCATCACCACCGCGTCAAATATGTGCTCCTCGGACAAGACGGTGTGGAGACCAACGAGTGAGCCGTATGACATACCCATGAAGACCAGCGGTGGCGATGGCTTCTGGACTCCCAGCATCCGCGGGAGGATGTCTTCCTTGGCCAGCGTCACAAACGTGTTGGTGTCGTCCACGAAATGTTGGAAGTTGGCAGTATGGGCGCGCTGTCCTTTCTCGTCGTCGTCGCTCCGCCCGTGGGCGACGAGGTCGTAGGCGACGACCCCAAACCCGCGCGAGCAGAGCTCCTCGAACAAGTGCGAGAAGCGACGCGCGTACTCGCCGATGCCGTGGAGGAAGAGCACGACGCCACGCAGAGGTGTGCCCTCTTCTTCTGGGAAAAACGAGCAGTAGTAAAGCCACTGGTCGCGCTTGTTCTTGAACTTGCCATCGAGGAACCGCCGCGAGCCACGCTCCGCCGCCGCTGACGATTCAGACGGCGAGGAGAAGCTTGTCGCGGTGGAGGCGTCAGGCGAGTCGTCGCGCTTGCTGACCTCCAGCGCACACGCCACGGTCTCACTTGTGTCGTGGGGCATATTGCTTCGTTCCTGTGTTCTTCAGCGTAAAAGCCGGAATGAGCAGCGCGCAGCCCCATGGGAAAGGAGGGGAGACGCGGTCCCACACGCAGCGTCGCGCGTGGTTTCCCACGGCGGCGGGGGCGCTGACAGCTAGCCCCCATCGGAAAATTATGACACGATGGATGGTTGGTCTATTGACAAGCTTTGACACGTTATTTCAGTGTATTGATGGATTGATGTGGTAGATAAACTGATAAAAGCGCTCATGTGCAATCCCTGGTGCTTGTTGAAGTGGCGTGGTGGCATCGGGAACGAATCTGGTCCCGCCAGATTCGGCCTCGTAGGCCCCACCGTCATCCAGCAGCGATGTCCCGTGTCACCACTTCATGGAGCTTGTGTAAAACGCGCTGTTACGAGTCGTATTCTCTGATTTTAGGGATCACCAGTGTCTAAGCACCAGCCACCTTGACAAGAACAAAGTGTGGCAGGACGCGTTGTGCGTGCCGTTGCCTACGTTGAGACGTGCACATGCTGAAGCGACGTGCAGCCCAAGCACCGATATAGTACATACGCTTCAAGAGCCGCCGCGCGGTGTCTAGTCCCAGTCTAAATAGTCGGAAGAGAGAAATTCCGACATGCAGCGCTCGACGTTCCGTGCCTCTGGAATGCCATCCAAGTGGAGCTGCAGGGCGACTACCCGGTCGACCACATCGAGGAGTTTGAGAAGTACGTTGCGCGCACGAGCTCGCTGCGCGCGTTCGCCGTGTGCGTGCTCACGCCAGTGCCGGCGATCCGACTCGTGCTGTTCGTGGACGCGATGTCGCTCGAGGACCCAGTGTCGCACTCGGCTGAGACCAGCCCGCGCGTGGGGCTCCGGCTCTGCTTCACGGCATTCGTGGGCTTGGCTTGCGTGCCCGAGCAGTTTCGCCAGCACGTGCCGCTGCTCTACGTGCCGCGCTGATCCATGCCCTGGATCTCCCTGCTGGGTGCGGTGACCGCGTCGGGATCGGGCTTGCTGCTCACGAGGACGTTCGGGTACCCGTTCCCGCTCACTATGAACGCCGTAACGCTGCCCTGGTTCTCGGTCGCGATTGGGCTCATGATGTTTGCCGCACGCATTGACCAACCTCGTATGGCTCGGCCGAGGTCGAACCGTTTCATACACAGCAGCGCCTGCGCAACAACAGCATGACTCAGTGGATCCAAAGTGTGCGTAAACGAGTGTCGTCGGTGCGCCGCCTCGTGAGCTCGACCAAAACCCACGCTATCCAACCGACGTCCCCAGACGGTGACACCTCGCCGTTGGGGGATGGTGCATTGGATTTTCCCGTCCCAGTTGACGTTAAGGCACTGCCGGAAGAGCTTAGGGCCTCTCAGCCGATGAGCGCGGGGTGCTCGGCACACAGAAGCTGCTCTTCGTGACCGAATTTTCAGCACTTGTCGAGTGCACCGAGGTCGTTATCCCATTCATCTTCAGTTTGAAGTTTGGCCGTCTACATTCCACTCGGATGACTCGCTCTAATCCACTCACTTGCCGTTTGGTGCCACTGTTTATAGCCATGTACATCCCTGCCGAACCAACGATACTAGAGCATGTCCACCGACACGCTCGGCCCCAGATGGCCAACGTCTTCCTGTACGCGGTATTGGAGCTCGCGTCGCTTATGGGTATGTGCGTGCTGCTGTGGCGGCGGCTGCGGCTATCGCTTGTCCACCAGATCGCGTTCGTGCTCGAGACGCGGCAGGCCAGTATCCAGTCCAAAGTGCTCATCTGGGTCACTGTCGTCGTGCAGAACGCCATTCGCCAGTTCGGTTCGTGGATTGGACGCCATATCATGTCTTGGAGGCGCCTGGGGAGACAAGCTCACCGACTAGTTTCTTGTAGGAGTCGACTACTCGTTCCAGTTTGCGTGGCTCCACGCGGAGGCTCCTCTCCGTCGTCCAACTACATAACCCCGCGTCGTTTCGGTGGTGGCGACCGACACCAATGACTGCATCGAGATATATCACCAGCAGATATTTCCACCAGTGCATTCAGAGGCACCAGCTCACCAACGAGTTCTGTTTCCATTGTTTTTGTGTATGTAGATTTTCCTATCTGACGTGAATGCACCTACGAAACTATGAATCGACATGTCGAACTGGACCAAGATCATATCATCTCATCCGAGCTCACTGCTGCACAACCGGGAAGCGCGTCTGGAGCCACTCCTGGATGCTGTCCATCACGAGCTTGCGCTCAAAGTCCTCGAAGAGCACGTGGTAGCAGCCTTCGACCTCGATAAACTGCTTGTCCTTGTTGGCGATGCGCTCGTGGAACTTCTTGGCGCTCGGCAAGTTGCAGACGCGGTCGAGCGAGCCCATGATGCTGAGCACAGGCATCTTGCAGAACGCGCTCTCAGCATCGTCCAGCTTCTTGATGGACGCGAGCTTGTTCATCCAGTCGCCGAGCTCCCTACCCGTGCGAGTCGTGAGCTGCGCGCGGATCGTAAGTGGGTCGGCGTCGTAGTCCTTGCCCACGAGCTCGTCGCGGCAGACCCACTTCTCGTTCACGCCCGGCACAGTCCGAACAGTCGGCACGAGCGGACCGATAAGGCCAGCGATGGCCGTTAGGCCGCGCAGCACCGGCGTCATCTCGACGCCAACACACGGGCCTGTGAGCACAAGCGCGTCGATGTGGTGCTGCTCCGAAAGCGCCGTGTGGATCGCCACGAGCGTGCCCATCGAGAAGCCCATGATGATGAACGGCACCGAGGTCGCGACGCCCATCTTGGGATAAATGTCCTGCTTGGCGAACGCGATGAAGTCGTTCGTGTCGTCGATCATGTGCTGGAAGGTCGAGATGTGGCCGCGGAGCTTGGCGACGTCCATGTGGGTCTTGCCGTGCGAGCGCAGGTCGTGCGCGATCACGCCAAAGCCCATTTCGCAGAGCTCTTCAAACACGTGGAAGTAGCGCGCCGAGTGCTCGTGCACGCCGTGGATAAAGTTCACGACGCCGCGCAGTGGCGTGCCCTCGGCGGGGAACACGGCCTCGTACCAAATGTTCTGGCCGTTGCGGTTGGGCGTGAAGGCCTCCGTGATGCGCAGGTGGGCCGGGAGGTCGGCCGCACGCTTCCAGCAGCGCGCCGTCGCGGACGCGCGGAGCGCCTCCTTGGTCGCGTCCTCCATCGGCGCCTTGGTCTCGTAGAACACGCCGTCGTCGCTCATGGTAGATGGGAGTTGTTGTGGGTTTCGACGAGCTGGAAGAGAATTGTTGAGTGGCCTCTCCTCCCAAGTCAGTCAGTCGGACAGACAGAAGCCAGACAGGAAGCGACGAGGAGGAAGGGCCGAGGAAGTGGGAGGGACAAGCGTGGCGCTGGAGGCTGATGCTCCGGGCGTCTGTCGGCCATTTCGCTCCGATTCGCTGGTTTCCCCGGAGCAGACCAGCTGGGGCATGTCTGTTTCTGTGGGGCGACCTCAAGGAGCTGAGACCGAGCTCACATGATGTCATCTGTCACGAGGAAGTGATCTAACAGATGCGAGGAGACGGACCAAAACGATGTTAATATAGTATACCCTGTGTATTTTGAGGTGTACATACTGTTTGAAGGTTGCCATGAAAGGGTGGGAGAGGTGGCCGAAACCGGCCAATTGACATGTGGCCGATGGCTCGAATGAAAATGCAGAAAACCGGCAGGCGTTTCTGTGGGTGCAAGAAGTGTAAACGAGCCAGTCCTTGAGCATTACACATGGTGAAAAGTGTGGCATAAATGGAGCGATTGCGTCAACCTTTGCGGTTGGAACGCTGATGACCAGTTTGATTGCTCGCAACATGCGAGTTCCGACAGCGGTTACCCCACAGGGGTACGCTCGTCCAGTGGACCAGTCCCAAGTTACAGCCCCACACGTCGCAGATTCTGTTGGTGTTGAAGCGGACCAGCTCCCGTTCGTGATCAAGCTCATTTTTCGTTTTCTGATTTCACTTGGTTACTACGACACAACACACGCGAGAGGAAGACAGGCAGTCGCACCGCTTGCGCTGGCCCGTCCCGTCACGCCCACGCCTACGCGGCGCGCGAGAGGATCTCCACGGCGTCCGCCTTCTCCTCGCTGAGCTCGTGGGCCGTGGCCTTCATCATCGTGGCAATGCGCTCGCTGATGGGCAGGCCGTTTACGACTTCGTACTCGCCGTTGCCCGTGCACTTGACCGGGAACGAGTAGATGAGGCCCTCGGGCACGCCGTACTTGTTGCCGTCCGAGAGGATGGCCATCGACACGATCTCGCCGTCCGCCGAGCCGCTCAGCCAGTCGCGCAGGTGCGCGCCGATCGCGGCGGCCGCCGACATGGCGCTCGAGAGCTTGCGCGCCTTGATGATCGCGGCGCCGCGCTGCTGCACGTCCTTCACGAGCTTGTTCTCGATCCAGTCGTTGTCGTTAACGAACGCCGACAGCGGCTCCGTGGCGCCGCCGACCGTGACGTCCACGTTGGTGACGTCGGGCACCTGCGTGCTCGAGTGATTGCCCCAGATGATCACCTTGCGCACGTCCTTTGAGGTGACGCGCGTAGCCGAGCCCTTGGTCGTGAGCTCTTCGTTGGTGCGCTCGACCAGGAAGGAGCGAAGACGCTCGTGGTCCAGGCGGGTCTATCGTTGCGTCAATGTCAACAGCTAGGTCAGTACAAGCCGTCGGCCCGATCAACACCCGTTGCATATGGAACGCACCAGAGCCGAAAAGTTCTTGCGCGGGATGCTGGGCGCGTTCTCCATGGCGATGAGGCAGTTGGTGTTGGCCGGGTTGGCGACGACCAGCACCTTGACGTTGCGGCTGGCGTACTTCTCAATGGCCTGGCCCTGGGCCTTGAAGATCGTCACGTTCTTCTCAATGAGGTCCTTGCTGTTAACAGGGAAATGCCAGATTCGTGAGTGAGCACTAGTAACTATGAATCGGAGGAAATGAATCGAAGATGAGATTGCATACCGCTCCATGCCAGCCTTGCGCGGGAAGCCGCCGACGAGGATCGCAATGTCGGCGTCCTTGAACGCGACCTCGAGGTCCGCGGTCGGCACGATTGCGTCCACGAGGTTGTACGCGCAGTCCTGGATCTCCATCTTCACACCCTCGAGCGCTTCAGCCGCGACCGGAATGTCCAGCAGACGCAGCTCCACGCGGCGCTGCGGGCCGAACACGAGGCCGTTGCAGACTGTTTCACCAAGCCCACGTCAGCACGCTTGATATGCAAATGCCACTGAGTGCATGAGTGAAAACGTACTCAATGGTAGGAGCGAGTACGCGATCTGGCCGGCAGCGCCGGACACGACAACCTTGATGGCGCTCATGGTGACTGTGGAGAAAGGAAGGAGGGAAGAAGGAAAAGAAGACGCGATGGTCTGCTGCTCGAGGCGGATTGGCGAATGAGCCTCGTCGGTGGTGTAGCCCTTGCGTGCCGTGGCCGCGGAAAGAGGGAGGTGGGCTCCGTGGGCGCTTTTCGCCCCCACCAAAGTTCAGGATTCTGACGTTGGATCTTGGGCGGATGTGGGCCGTGGGTCGCGTCACCTTCGAGCGACATCTGTGCGGTGATTGACGAGCGATGACGCGACGGCGTCGCACGGTTGGCGTCATCGCGCAACATAAATGCAACGTAGTAAACGTTATAGCAACTTTGCACGACGGAATCCACGAGACATGGCGATGATGCACTGCCCGTGTCCATGCGCGCTTCGCGGTTCTTGTCTTTGCGATGTTGAAGCTGAGGGGTGAGCGGCGGGTCTGCCGTGGCGCATCAATCATCGATCTGGCCCAGTCTGGACCTGATCGATGCCCCTGGGCCCCAGGGGCATCATCCGTGTGTGCGAGTACCGGTACGGTACAGGTATGGGGAAGAGGCGACAAAGAGTAAGACGCACGAGACACATGGACTCTTGCGGAGTATCGCTCCTGCATTTGGCTCCGTCGAGAGCCCATGATCGGGAGCTGACACCTCTCGACATAGCGTTCGTGGTGCACAGCAGGACCCCACGTATCGATATGATGGTCTCTGAGACGAAGTGAGATCCATACTTGGTGCAGAAGCGCATTTGAAAGTGGGTGCTCTTCCGACTTGATGGTCTTGTCGGTCGAAAAAGAGAGTGATCAGGCCGATGCTCTCACGCTTCGTCTTCACACATTTCCCACCGGAAATCCGAGAGGCGTGGTGCGTGAACCTGCACCGCATTGCCGCTGGTGTGGTCCACAATGGTCAAATTCAACATGGTGTGCACCACACGTGGACGATGGCAAGAAGTGGCACGTAACCTGTTACACTTCACCTCAGATAACAGATAAACACCCTCCGCTATTAGATATTGAACTTTGCCGACATCTCTTTGAGGGCTTCATGCGATGGAGCAGACAGTCAATACGTAACGGAGGCGCGCGCAATCGTCGTCGTCGTCCGTGGCCGTGCGTGCCGCGCCGCTGGCACCACTGGCACTGTATGTCACGCGTGAAAAGGGGTTGGGAGGCGCGAGGCCTTCCGCCTCTTTCCGCCGCCTCCGTGCGTCCCCGCGGTTGGGTGGAACCTCAACTGAACACACCAGCCCGAAAAGCGTGGAAACTTTGCGGTTCCCCCCACAGGACGACTATCGGGACGCGAAACCGCGCACACTTCGCGGAAGCACGGCGGCGGCGGCGCGCGCCTTCGCCGCAGCTTCCGCACGTGACCTCCGTGAGGGTTCTTTGGCCAAACGCCAGTGGGCAGGCCGCTTTATTTGCGCCATCGCGTTCCGTTCCCTTCCCCTACGCGTGCGCGCGTCGCGTTAACCATCTCTGTTCTCCCC
>JAADWV010000558.1:0-22302 GCA_023336295.1 Pythium folliculosum | reverse complement strand
CAACGAGGACGAGCTCCGCGACTCGATCCTGCTGGTGTTCGCCAACAAGCAGGATCTGCCGAACGCGATGAGCGCGGCCGAGATGACGGACAAGCTCGGTCTCCACGGTCTCCGCCACCGCCAGTGGTTCATCCAGGCTTGCTGCGCGACGACGGGCGACGGTCTGTACGAGGGCTTGGACTGGCTGTCGGCCACGCTCCAGAAGCGGAAGTAAATGTTCTCTGTCGCCTCGCCGGGTGCCATGTTCGCCACACGAGCTAGCCACTTGTCCAGGATGGAGAAGTAAATTATCGTGCATGTTCTCTTCGGCCATGGCATGTGCTGTGTCGACTCAGCTGCTAGCATTGCTCTTGACGGGATTTTCCAACACACTGTATGAGAGCTTAACGCCTTCCTCTACACAGACGTGGTTAAAGTCGTCTACCTCGTCAGTCACTCCTTACTCGCCGAGCATGTGGTTGACGCGCTTCATGATGTAGTCCTTGGACGGGTCGTATGGCATGTCCTTGCTCGGGATCTCCAGCACCGTCGGGATGGTCTTGTCGTACGTGTTGAGAAGGTGACGGATCTCCTCCGCGACCTGCAACATCGCCACAAATACCAGTCGTCAGTTCTCATGTAGGACCATAGCGCGAAGACACTGGACGTACATGCTGGTTGATGAGGATGATCGCGACGTCGTCGCGGCTCGAGAGCTTGCGGAAGCTGTCCTCAATGACCGAGATCGGGGTCGCTATATCCACCATCAAGAACAGCATCCATCAGTACGGTGAACCATCCACTCCGCAATCGATAACGCGCGACGTACACGCCTTGACGACGAGGAAGTTGGTGCCCTCGGCTGTCCGGTGGCCCACGCCCGCGAGGATGAACCCCGTGACGGTATCTTCATCGCCGATCACGGCCACGAGCTTGGATCCGTCGGCGCTCATGTTGAAAGGGGAAACTGCTAGTAGAGGTGGATGAAGCGCGTACGCGAGTCACTTCGCTGCCGTATCGAGATGCGACGGACGGTAGCGAGAGCGATGGAGACAGAGAAGCCGGCGGTCGGTCTGCTTCGAGCACTTCAAAAATGTCGGCGCTCCTCCGCACTCTTCTTCGCACCAAACCGCACCAGGGAAATCTTGGGTTTACTAAGTACTTCTTAGGTACGTTTAACGTACTTTAAAGGGTATGTCCCGTACACTCGGCTGTTTCCGCCCTCTGCCTATTGCGCCATTTTAGACCGACGAGGCAATAATGGCGGGCGTGGCGCCGCCCAAGACCGTCGGCGTGCCCACGTCCACGACGCAGCACCTGCAAGGCCTGCTCGTGCGCAAGACCGCGACGGCCGAGCCCAAGAGTCTCGCGCAGTACTTCAACCACGTGGCCGACGCCGTGCGCGCCAACGACGAGCTCTCGGCGCTGCGCGCGAGCCAGCTCAAGCGCCGCGCACAGGTCGCGGCGGGCGGCTACGAGGCCGTGCTCAACCGCAAGAAGCGGTCCGCGGTCCACGTGAGCCGCCCGTCGGTCACGGGACCGGCGTACCTCACGCGCGCGGCGCCCGTCGCGGCCGCGGCGACCCAGGCAGCAGCACAGGCGGCGGCAGCGACCCAAGCGGCGGCCACAGCACAAGCGGCAGCGCAAGCAACGGCAGCACAAGCAGCGAGGGCTGCCTCAGGAACGACCGCCAGTGCGACGCCCACGGCCTCGACCGCGGCGGCTCCGACCCCAAACGACACCAAGACGCATCCGAACCCAGCGGCGATGGCCGCGGCGGCGGCGGCAGCGGCTGCCGTGTCGGCGCGCGCGGCCGCTGCGGCCAAGGCTGCCGCACGGCCGGTCGCTCCCGTGGCCGTGGCGCCAGCGAAGCCCACGCTGCTGGTGCAGCCCGCGGCGCCCAAGCCCACATCCGTCCCGATCCAGCCCATGCAGTCAGTGGGGTTGCGGCCGGCGCCAGCGACCATGGCCACGGCCTCGGCGCCCATCGCGTCAGCAGCGGTGCCGACGCAGCTGATGCCGGCGTCCTTGGCGTCCGTAAAACCCGCGCCGCTCCATGTACCGCAGTCCGTGATGACCACGGCGCAGCCGATCCCGATGCCGGCGAGCCTGGCGCAGACGACGCAGCCGCTGCAGCCACAGCCTCTCCCGCAGCAGCCCGTCGCGGTCGCACAGGCACTGCCACGTCGCTCCGACTTCGTTGTCGGGACCCGCGTGATGATCCGGGTACGTCATTGCTAGATCTACGTGGATGTGCAACTCCTATGGACGTGCTGAGACTGACTTTTTTTGCCTGCAACGATACCAGCACACAGCCGACCTAGTAGCATGCGGTGCACGGAACCTAGTGGGCAAGACGGTACGAAAAGAGGGACAAGTTGGTGCTCGTATTCCCAGACCAACCGAGCTGACGTTTGATCATCATGATAGGGCCGTATTGTCGCCGTGCCTCAAGTCTATGGTCAAGAGGTGTACTCGGTGTACATCGATGAACACGAGACCATGTTCCAAGTGCCCTTCAACGCGCTCGTGCTCATCAGCCCTCCTGCTCCGACACCCATGCCTATCAACATGCAGCACCAGCCACCGCCGCGATCCATGCACCAGCTCGCACCCGGAGGCATGATCAGCCAGGCGCAGCCGCAGGTCCAACCATCGCCTGTGGTCTCCGCTGTAATGCAACCCACCGCAGCTGTCACGACCGCAGCTCACGCAATGCGCCCGACGCCATCGATTGAGGACATCAAGCTCGAGCATTCATACCAGCTGCATCGACTCATGCAGCAGCAGTACCGCGAGATCCAGGTCTTGCAGCAGCAGTACGCAGAATGTCGCCTCGTGAACCCTGCTGCACTGCCCAGCATTCAAAAGGAGCTCTCAAAGCTGCGGCTCGTGCACCTGTCGCAAGTTCAGACACTGAAGAGCAAGCAGGCGCTCGATCTGTTGGGCAAATAGGAACGAGATTATCCGAAAAATCAGACCGCCCTGTATTTCTGTGAGGTATTCCTCCCGCTGACTAGTGAACTTTGACTGATGAAGAAATCGACCAAGCAAGTCAGCAGGCCTCCCGATCAAGCCAAAGAACATCCATGCTCAGGCTGCAACGATTCACTGTTGGGCCTGCTGCTGGTAGTAGGCAGCGTACTGCTGGTATTGGGCGGCGTAAGCAGCCGGCGTCGCAGACGCAGCCGCAGTAGCCGCCTGAGAGGCATCACCCCCCTGACCGTACGCTCCATAGGCCTACAAGACGCACAAAACAAACAGCATCTGGTCAGTATAGTGCACTGAAACCTCACAGCATAAGCAGGATACACTCCGTATCATCAGCTCTCGTAGCCACGCGAGCACCCATCGCTGTGCTCGCCGTTCAAGCCCAATACAGGGGATCACAACGAGCTCAGCACTTCACCCCCAAGGTCGCTGTAGCAACAGGACCATGGTGTTGGTATCTCAGATGTGACGCTACCCCTTTGCCAGTGCATACAGCTCGAGTAAGTACCTGGTATTGCTGGTAATACTGCGCATACGCAGCCGCGGTCGCTGCGTCAGTCGTTGCCGTCGCCGCTTGAGCCGCTGGGGTGGTTGCTGCTGATGAGATGGCCAGGCCATTCATCGCATTGGCCGAGTCGTAACGAGGTCTTTTTGCTCCAACTGCGCCCGAGCTATCGTAATCCCCATCCGCACCATTACTCGGTTCGAGCACGAGAATCTTGGTTAGACGGTCACGAGCCACCGCGTTCTTTCGTCGCCACATCATCTCTTTTTGGTGCACCTCCCGCAAGTCCGAAATGTCGCTTGAATATGTCTCCATGAATTCCGCGTACTGGAGCCACAAGTCGTTCTTCTCGTCGTTACTAAGCGACGTGATCTCCGCAAGCGCACTGGTGAAAATCGCGCTCACACGCTCCACACGATGCTTTGCATCATTGGCGACCGCAATCTCAAACTGGATAAACTGAAGCCACAAGACGAGCGAGCTTGTCACCTTCTTCGTCGTCCGGTCGAAGATGTCTCGAGCGAGTTCCACCTCGGACAGAATGCGCTGCGCAAACGTAGCGTAAGAGATAGCGAGAAATGCAAATGCGTCGGGTTGGCCCTCACCAAGCTGCTCGAGGCCTTGTTCGTACCATGCTTTAGCAGCAGCCAGTTGCCCTTGGCGCCTTTCGAAGTTCGCAGCGCGGACAAACGCTTCCACAAGCTTTGGTGCGATCTCCGTGAGAACTTGCGAGTACGTATCCCTTGCGATCTGGGTTTTGCCATGAGCCTCAAGAAACACCGCATATTCCAAATACATGGTTGCGCGGTACTTGAGGAAGACGTCAACCGCTCGATGGAAGACACTGTTGGCCGCGTCGAAACCCTCAGTGCGCTCCTTCCACAAGGCAAAGCGGACCCACATCTGTTCGTAGTTGGCACACGAGATCAGACAGCGTTCATAGAGCAGCTCGCAGCGGGTGTCATCACCAGCGATCTCTTCGTAGTCCAGGTACGCGTGCCAGTTCTTCAGCGCCGCGTCACTGACAGGAGTGACGTGGAAGTAGTTGCGGTCGATGCCGGCCTCGAAGGTCTGTCGCTTGTGAATACCTTCCATCGTCTTGTTCTTCACAGCCTCAACGCTGTTGACGATCTTCACGCGCAGTAGACCTTCGTCCATTTCCTCCTCGGCACCAATTGCTGCCAGTTCTTCTGGCGTCCCGAGCACGTGAAGCTGCTGGGCAAGCACAAACTGGTTGTACTTCTCCCAGAACTCCTCCAGGTTGCTCAGAGGGTGGCGAAGCACGCGCTTGAAAACTTGATTCAGACGAAGCATATCGTTCTGTGCAGCACACATTTACCCACATCCGTCAGGGCCACTTGGCATCCAATGCGTCACCAGTCCGAGCAGACGTACATGGATGGTTTCGAGCTGAATGTACATGTCCCACAATGGCCCCGCGAGCGGATCGTTCGCGCACGCCGCCACCGCTGCTTCGATCGCCCTACAGTAAAAAGTGAAGGTAGATTAGACATCTGGTTACAAGCACCATAAACCCTTCACGGCGATTGGCACGTACGCTCGGGCTTCGTCGACGGGCACGCGCGCGGTGTTGATGAGGAACTCGAGGTACTTTTGCCACATCTGCACGCTGTGGCGCACGGCCGTGACGCCGCGCTCGTAGATCTGGCGCGCCTTCTGCATCGCCTCGGCCGGGTCCACGGACTCGGGCGCGACCGCGCCGTCCGCGCTCGTCACGGGCTTGCTCAGGTTCATCGCCCACTGCGCGTACTACACAACCACATCGACACCACGGCGATCAGCGCTTACACACATAGGGCGCTTGATAGGGAACGTGTCGGCGCCACGCACCTTGTTCCAGTAGCCGAAGCAGAGCGGGAACTCGATGAGGAACTTGTCGAAGGTCGCCTGGACCGTGGCGCGCGGCACGGCCGCGTCGGTCTCTACGAGCGCGAGCAGCTGCACCCACGAGTCAAAGTCCAGCGGGTTCTTCTCGACGGCCTCGCGGTAGCGCTCCATGGGCGGCGGCTGCGTCGGCGCGGCGTCGCCTCCGTTCTCCGCGGGCGTCGACATGGCGTTCTTCGCTGGTGTCGGTGGAAAGAGGCGTTTGGGTCGTGCCACCAAGAGGCGAGGGCTTTCAAACAGCAGCGGGAGGTTGGCTCGGGAGTCCATAATAAACCAACGAACTCATGCCATCCGTCCTCTGTCAGGTGTTTGTGCGTATTACGCGAGGAGAGGACGACGGGGTGATTCTATACAGTAGATGGTGAAAATCGATTTTATCCGATGTGGACCACATATATCACGACCAACTCCGCGGTTCCCCTTGTTGTGGCGGCAACTCATGGTTCACTAGTGCGTCGGTCGCTATGGCCGCCGCCCCTCCATGACGCGCCCTCGATTTCAACCCCAATCGGTCACATAGTATGGAGCCATACAACCCTTCCAAGGCATCATCACACTGACGGAAGCACAGCAACAAGCGACGAGTCGGTCGGTCGGCAGGTCGAAACGGCGTGGTGGTTTCCCTTGTCAACCAAGACTGTGCCACCTTGAACCCCAGCACTTGTGACGCCGAGCAACGGCAACGCGAGCCATATGAGTCACGAACACCATGCCGCTGCGGCGGCGGCGGCCGCGGCGGCCGTCACGGGCGTGCACACGGCCGGGCGGCAGCTCATGCAGGCGCAGTTCATGCTGGCGTCGTGGGTCGAGCGGCACGAGCACGGCGCCGGCCGGGGCGCGCCGCTGCCGCCGCCGCTGGACCACGGGCCCGTGGAGCTGCTCCAGCGCGTGCTCAAGCTCACGGACTCGCCGCACGCGAGCGCCAAGCTGCTGGACGACGCCGTCATCCTGCTCATGTACGGCGCGTCGTTCCTGCAGGACCACTACGACGAGACGCGCGGCCGCGCGCGCATCGAGTCGTTCCAGCGCCAGCACCACGAGAAGCGCGAACAGTGGAAGATTACGGCTCGGCGGATCCAGGCCTCCTGGCGCACGCAGCGCTTCCGCACGAACCGTCTTCCGGAGCTGTCGCTCGACACCAGCTCGTTCCTGGTGCCCGAAGTCGGCGAGCTGATGCGCCACAAAACGCTAAATCCCCAGGATTCCATCGAAGACCTCAGCGCGGTGCCTGTGCAAGTGAACCAAAAGGAGCTCGAGAAGCAGGTGGCCGATTACGCGGCTGAGCTCAAGAAGCGCGTCGATGCGCGGCGTCGCGACGAAGACGAACTCCAACGCAAGCAACTCAAAGACCAGCGCATCCAAGAAGAGCGACGCAAGCGAACGGTGAGTTGTCCACGGCCAAACGTGTTGCAAACAATAAGACTGGTCATAATCTTCCATCTCCATTTCTACAGGTCGTGCAGCGGAAGAAGCGCCACGAACACGCCTGCCGGCGGTGGCACTATTTCACGACGCGGTTACTGCGTAGTATCCGACAGAAGAACGAGAGTGAAGCCCAAACCACAGCCGTCACGATCGGAACGAGTCATAGCGGCAGACACCTTGTCAAGGGGTCCAGCACGAATAATGTTGATCACTCGCAGTCCATGCTAAGAGTTTTCAAGAACCCAGCGCAGCGTACGTTCGTGCGCCGATTCGTTACCAAGGTTATCGCCCGCGGTATCAGCCGTATCCTGTGCGCGTACAACATGGGCCAAGGCGACGCAAGCGCATCGACACCCTGGGATCATGTTCTTCTCGGCACTCATGAATTGGACGCCCCACCTTCAAACAGTTCTGATCCAGTTCTTCGCCTTGGTCTCTTGCTGTGCGATTTACACTTTGGCATCAAGTACACGGGCCTCTATCAGCGGTTTTTCGACAAAGTGGCGCAAGAGCGAGGTGTACGCGTGGAATGGCAAGTTTTCAACTGCATCAAGTCTCAGTTTCCGACCAAGGCGCATACACGCGTATTGAACGGGTACTTGGTCGCTGGTGGTCCCAACATCGGAACCGACAATGAAAACCCACTCGGTGGATCTTCCAGCAATGAAATTGACGCCGGCAAGACTCGAAGGCGAAGCAGTTTAGGTTTGAAGACGAATCGTCATTTCGGGCGTTGGCGCCAGCGATTGGTTGCGCTTCTTCGTGACCTCCACTGCCGCAGGCAGATACTCTTGGGCGGGATGGGCCTTGGGCACGTCATTCTTGCTGAAGCTCTTGGCGCTCTGATCAGTATGCGAGAATGGGAAGATGGCTGGTGTTTGTTGGATCCAACCATATTTGCCACTGAATCCTTTGCAAGTCCGCACGCACTGGATCGAAGACTTGGTCGAGGGATGCATGGCATTCGGTTTCTGCATGGCGAGTTCGTTCAGTCGTTCGGTAACGACAGTAACAAGCACGGCTTCAAGTCGTGGAGAAGCCCAGGTGAACATAACTTTGTAGTATGCTTTCGTGATCCGCTCACGCTGTCAATGGATGGTTCGCCTGAGTGTGGACCATTCGTGTTCGAGACGTTGGGGGAGTTTTACGACCGTGACAAGGCACTTCGGGCACGCCAAACAACAACAGCGGAAACCGTGACACCGCCGCGCGCAAATGGTCCAAATCACCTGAGCGACGAGGATGAGGATGATGATGAAGATATACGACCAGCTTCACACTTCACGGCCCCCAGTCTCGAAGAAAAACGGAAACGGATGGGCATCGTGGACGCCTCACAACGCGTCGCGCATTTGTTTCTGGACCACTTCCACCGGCAGGTTGCCACGCCCACAGCATCGACGTGGTTATCCTGTGCAGGCGACAGGATGTCAATTGCGGGGGTAGTGTGTTCCAGCGGCATTATGAGAGTTGAAGACTCCCTCCGACATCTTCTCGGGGTTGGCGGCGTCGATGGGACATTTATGAACGTGTCATCAACGAGCGACAACCATCTTGTCGTGACAAATCCGAGAGCATTTGCTCTTATCGTCGACTACGACAAGCGCGTCAAAGACCAAGCCAACAAGCAGCGAGTTTCAGTCGGAGCCCAGAATGCGACTCGACGAAACAGCGTATTTCGTCCGCCGGCTGCTCTGACGCTGTCCATGATGCGCAATCATGACTTGACCGTTCAGCGTGCGATGTTGCCCGGTGGTTCGAGTCAATCCAGCTCGCGTCTTGTTTGTCTCCCATCGATAAGACAAGACAGCTCGACCAATTTATTGACCGAAGTGGCTTCCAACAACAACTCTAGTGCCGGGGAGAACCATCGAGTGCTCGTTCGAAAAACCTCGACGTTATCGACGAGTCGTTTAGCCCAAATCCTCAACTACGATGGAGTAAGCCTCCTCACACTATCACAAGCACTTTCGCTCGAAGCAAAAGGTATCATGCAGGTCCAACCCCCCGGATCGTTTCCCAAGCGTGTATTCATTCGACTGCTGGATGAAGAATGCAAGCAGACGCACACTCTCCCGCCCGTTACTAAAAGCGAACTTCGTACAGCTTGGTTACGTCTGACCGCCGCTATTCGTATTGCTGAGCTCCGCGATAACCAGATAGCTATTGTATCTCGCCAATCGCTTGTGCTGAGTTACATCAAACATAAGCGCCCCGCATGGACTTTCGTCAAGGACTGTCGGCGATCGGATGTGACGCACCGCAAGCGGGTGAAGAAAGTCGCGCAGTACGCAGCTTATGCGGACATCGTGTTGTTTGACAAGGACTTTCTGTTGAACAACTCAGCTCGTGAGAACGACGTACTGCTGCGCAAGGCGAAATCATTCGGGCTCGAGGTGTACGTCGCTCCGAGAGACGAGTCCCCCAAGTGTGCACCCAAACAGGCTGAGAAGCCGTCGCCAAAGAGAGCGGCATCACTCTTGCATAAGAAAAGTAGCCGTTCCACGCGCGGCCTTTTGACACAGGAGATCAGTGCAAAGACCAGCGAAGGTGGCAACTCGGAGTACGACATGCAAGTCGTCGAGTTCATGTTGCTCCAGTTATCAGGTCTCGACGGCGTGATTACTTCCCATCCGGAGGCAGCCGTTGACGCGCGAATGCGCATTGCCGCCAACAGCGAGGCCATGCAACAAGTGGAGCAGCTCTTTCGTGACTGGCAAGACAAGGACAACAGCAAAGCACTCTCACCTAGGCGAACAAGTAACACACCACCAGTAGTCGATCCGACACTCGACGAAGAAGACCCAGAAGACTATGTGGGCGGCGATTGCGGCTACGATAGTGACGAAAGCCTTCCCGAAGACGACGTGGCCGAGGAAATAGCAAGGCAGCTGGCCGAGCACTCGTACGAGGGAGCTTATGCTGCTGCATCCACGAGTGGCGGGCTTGGCGGAGAGCCTGTCGGTACCGCGCCCGTGGTTTTGAGTAGCAACGTGATCGCGGCGGCACCATTCGTGCCGCTGCGCCCCCTGCAGCCGAAAACAGGCGACGAAGTGTTCGGTGCGGCAGCGATTCGGCGGCAAAACACGATCCGAGCGCTGGCGGCAGCGTCTTCGTCTTCGGGCGGCGAACCGCGCGGCCAGCTGAGCTCGATCGGCTCGTTCCGTGCGGCGCTCAAGCGCACGAGCGGCTCAGCGACGCCACCGCCCCAGCTCGGCTCGTCCCGCGAGATCACTCGGATCGACGAGACCAGCGACGCGAGACTCGAAGTGCGCGGGCCCGAGATGCTGTCGGCAACGTCGCCGTCGCTGCCGTCTGGCGCGTCGTCGCGCTCGCTCAAGCCCATGAGCACGCGGCGGATGCTGCTGGTGCGACGCTGAGTTCGTGTGTCGCTTCGAGGGTCTGCCTTTTCAGCTAATCGTATTATCATATCTTGATTGGCTGAAATAGTGCCTCTTCGCGGAAGAGGCAAGGAACGCGAGCCCGAAGACCCACCCCACGGCCAATCAAACGCCGTCTCGATTCCCCAGGGGCTCCATTCGCTGCGAAAGCACCGAGAAGAAGCACATCAAGCGAAAAGCCCCACGCGCCCGTCGCCGCGTCCGCCGCCGCCTGAATCCCCAGTCTTCGACGACCATGCGCTACCTCCGCGCCAAGGGTATCCGCAAGGCGCTGCGCCAGTTCCACTTCCTCTGCGGCATCAAGCCGCCGTACCGCGTGCTCATCGACGGCAACTTTCTGGCCATGTGCCTGCAGATGAAAGTGGACGTGCGCGAGCGCGTGCCCAAGTTCTTGCAGGTCAAAGACCACCAGGTGGAGTTCTACATCCCGCGCGCGGCCGTCAAGGAGCTCGAGCTGCTGGGCGACGCCATGAAGGAGGCCGTGGACCTCGCCAAGTCGTTCCGCGTGATCGAGGAGCGTGACTATGGCGAGGACGCGGCCGCCGCGCAGGCGGCGCAGGGCGGCGCGCCCGTGGACGTGACCACGGTCATCCGCTCGCTCATCGGCGAGCGCAACGAGCGCAAGTACGTGGTCGCGACCCAGGAGGTGGAGCTCCGCAAGGCGCTGCGCAGCGTGCCGGGCGTGCCGCTCGTGTACCTGAACCGGTCCGTGCTCGTCTTCGAAGACATCTCGCGCGCCACGCTCGCGATCGTGCGGCAAGAGGAGAAGGCCAAGATGAGCAAGCTCGACGTGAACGAGAAGCGCAAGCTCGAGAGCGTCCAGGAGAGCGACGCCGATCAGGCGGAGGCGCTCGCGCCGCAGCGCAAGAAGCACAAGGCGCGCGGGCCGAACCCGCTGTCCATGAAGAAGCCCGCCAAGAAGAAGGTGCGCGCCAAGAAGCCCAAGGCCTCGACCGCGTGAGCCTGCTTCTTCCCTCTACCGCCATCATCCTAAATCAAATAACGTGAGTGTCTCTTTATCGTTCATAGCTTGATTGGTGTGTAGCAGCGACACGTTCCGACGCGTGACGCTTTATTATCATTCGTATTGAAGATGTAGGGTCCGAGGCTTTGTGTGTGTGTGATAGTAGTGTTACACGCAACGGAGGGAAGCAATAAGTTACTGAAGGGATCTATCGGTGGGTGGGGCGCTATCGTACGTACTGCTCTAAAAGTCCTTGTCCCAGCCCGAGCCGTCGTCGACGTACGGCTGGTTCATCTCGTTGCTCTCGCTCACGGCGTCGAACTTGGACGTGTCGAACGGGTCCGCGAGCTTGGGCTTGTAGGGCGCGAGCACTTTTTTCTTGTACATGTCGTCCCAGTTGACGTTGGCGAACCACGCGTGCGCGCGGATCGTGCGCGCGCCGCCGTGCGTGAGCCCGAGCCGCTTGCTCAGGTCGCGCTCGAGCAGCTTGGCGATGAGGTCGCGCGCGTGCTCGCTGATCCAGGCCGGGAAGACCACGGGCTCCTTGACGATGTTGCGGCAGATCTGCATCTGGTCCGACTGGTTCGAGCCCGCGAACGGCGAGTGGCCCACGAGCATCTCGTAGATGAGCACGCCGAGCGCCCAGTAGTCCACGCCCTTGTTGTGGCCCTTGCCCAGCACGAGCTCGGGCGCGAGGTACTCGGGCGTGCCGCACAGCGTGTACGTGCGGTCCTCGACGACCTTGGCGAAGCCAAAGTCCACGACCTTGAGGTACCCCTGCGGGTCGATCAGCAGGTTCTCGGGCTTGAGGTCGCGGTAGACGATCCCGCGGTCGTGGAGGTACTCGATCGCCATGAGCACGTGGCTCGCGTAGAAGCGCGCGTGGTCGTCCTTGAGGCGCCCGGGCGAGTGCGGCGAGCAGTGCAGGTACGTGAACAGCTCGCCGCCCTGCACGAACTCGACGAGCAGGTACAGGTTGTGCTTGTCCTTGTAGCTCTGGTAGAGCTTGAGGATGAACGGGTGGCTGCACTTGGCCATGATGGTCTTCTCGTTCACGACGTTGACCTGCTGCTTGTAGGCCACGACGTTGGCCTTGTTGAGCACCTTCATCGCGAACGGCTTGCCCGTGGTCTTGTGGCGCACGAGCTTGACGCGCCCGAACGTGCCCATGCCCAGCGTGCGCAGCACCTCGAGGTCGCCCATCGCGATCGCATCGGCCTGCGCGAGCGCCTGCTTGCGCTCGTCGGCCTCGCGGTTGAGCACGGCCTGGAGCGGGCCCAGCAGCTCCACGAACGTGGCCTGGTCCAGCGACAGGCACTCGAGCGCGCCGAGCGCGACCACGTCGGCCTGCCGCGGCTCGTCGCGCAGCAGCGACATCTCGCCGAAAAAGTTGCCCGACGAGAGCGTCGCGACCTGCTTCTTCTCGCCCGTCTCCGTGGTCTTGAACACGCGCGCGGCGCCGCTCTTGATCACGTAGAACGTCGTGCCCTGCTCGCCCTCGCGGATCACGCACTCGCCGTCCTGGAACGACACGGGCGTGAGCGCCGAGAAGAGCTTTTCCTTTTCGTACTGCGAGAGGTTCTTGAGCAGCGGGATGGACTGCAGCACGCGCATGCTCATGTTGTGGTCGATGACCTCGCGCAACGAGCCCAGCAGGTCGTCGAAGGCCTGGCGGTCGAGCGCGATGAGCGACACGTCGGTCTCGGCCGTCACGTTGGCCGCGCGCGGCTCGAGGGTCATGAGCGCGCGCTCGCCAAAGTAGTCGCCGTCGCTGAGCCGCAGCGCGTCCATGCCGCTGCCGGCGTCCGAGCACACGACCGAGCCGCTCTTGATGATGTACAGCACGTTGCCGCGCTCGCCCTTCTTGATGATGCGCTCGCCTTTCGCGAACGACACGAGCTGCGCGGCCTCGGCGAGCTGCCCGAGCTGCGCGTCCGTGAGCGGCTTGAGCAGCGACACGGTGCGCAGCGCCTGCTTGCACTCGCCGAGCTGGTCGGCCTGCGTGCGCGCGACCATGCGACGGAACGTCACGCGGTCGAGCGCCCAGAGGCGGCCGGGCTCGCGGCACGTGATCGTGGCCGTGCGCGGGCAGTTGTACACGAGCGCGAGCTCGCCGAAGGTCGCGCCCTTCTGGGCCGCGCCCACGGAGGCGCCCTTGACCGTGATCGCGAACGCGCCGCTCTCGACCACGTAGAAAAAGTCGCCCGAGTCGCCCTCTTTGATCACGACGTCGCCCGCCTGGAGCGCCTTCTCGGTCATGAGCGACAGGATCACGTCGATCTCGGCGCCCTCGATCGCGAAGAACAAAAAGTTGTTGGCGAGCGACTGCTTGATGAGCGCCGCCGACTCGGGCGACTTGGGCACGGCCACGACGTCCAGCGGCGCGTCGAACTGGACGCGCTCGGCGAAGATGTCGCGGCGGCGCGCGGTGGCCGCGCGCTTCTCGCGCATCATGAGCGCCACCTTGGCGTCGTTGTTGGTCTGGCCGGCGGCGGCCGCGGCGTCACCGCCGCCGGGCGTCGTGGCCGTGACGATGCCGTCAAAGTCCTTGCTGGGCTTGGACGGAACCGAGTTGATGCAGCCCATGAGTGCGGAAGTGAAGAGCTCGTCAAGTAGGTAGGAAGAGGCAGGCGTGCGCGCGAGGCGACCGCGATCTTGGAATGATTCGCCGACCAGCGCTAGTGGCGACGCGGCATCCGCGTATCCGGCCGAGCGGGGAACACAAGGCGGGAGCGACAAGCGGCCTCGCTTTCTGGTCGGCCGATCGGATTTGGCGGCGGGGAATGAATAGGCCGAGCCGGCCGCATACAAAGACGCGCCGGAAGGTCGAAGTCAGTCACTCGCAGAGCGCTGCGTTGGTAGAAGCGCCGCCACACGAGACTTGATAGGGCACGGGGGCCCTAATAAGACCACGTTATTTTCTGGGCAAAGCCGTGGAAGGATCAGATACGCCCGCCCGCTCAAACAGGCTGTTGTTATTTTCGGCCGATGGAGAGACTGTAGCCACTTCATGTCACTAGGTTTCTATAGAGTGACATATGTAGCCATGTCGCCTCAAACGTGTTCTCCTCCCTAGCAAGTGCGTCGCCGCTCCCTGTACCACCGGCGCCTTTGGTTTTCGACGGCAGCTTCCTCTACAACAGAGTGAATGACTGCGACCTGCACACGCTCGCAGGTTGTCTTTAGCGTCGACGGCTTCTCTCCTTCCTCCTATTTATACTGCCCCCTTAGAACTCACGTTTTTGTAATTTTGTAACGGAGACCATGACCTGGTATAGAGGGCTCGACCTTTTCTCCTCGTGGGGTCGGTCTCCTTGCACGTTCGCTGCCTTCCCAACGCCGCCTCGAACACTCGTACACCATGAGCGACACGCTGCGCGCCAAGGCGGACGGCAGGTCCCGCGCTGCGGCGCTAACGACTGCGCCGCGCGACCACGGCGTGGAGAGCTCCTACGACCGGGGACGAGGCGAATTCACGCACCACGCGGACATTGACGAGGGCGACGAAGCGATCGAGGGCGTCCACGACGAGGAGGAGTACGACTACGACTTGGACGGCACATACAAGCGACGCCAAGGCCACCGGGGCGAGCGATCCGCAGCCGTGGCATCGCTTCCGAGGAGCGTGTCGCGAGCGCCAACTGGGGCGAACGGTGTCGCCTCGCCCACGGCCGCCGCCTCGGGGGGCATCGCCGAGCTGTGCCAGTACATTCAAAAGCTAGAGACCGACAAGCGCGACCTGCTCGACCAGGTGCAGTTCCTGCGCGACCAGGACGCGACCCACAAAGTGACGCTCTCAGCCGCGCACCGGCGCGTCGACAAGCTCGAGTCGCTGCTCGCGCAGGCGAGCCACGCGAGCGACTCGCAGCAGCAAGTGCAGCTGCAGATCGAGGCCGCGATCGCCGCCGAGCGGGACCGCGCGAATGACGCGGTCGCGCGGCAAGAGATCGCGCAGCGCAAGTTCGAGGACGCCGAGCGCGCGCGGCAGCACGCCGTGTTCAAGCTAAGCGAACTGCAGACGACCATGGCCGAAGCCGCCACCAACCGGCTGCTCGCGCCGCCGCACGCGCGCCTCCAGCAGCAGCAGCCGCCGTCGCTTGCGCGCCCGAGCAGCGCCTCGTCGGGCGTGGACCCGACCTCGGGCTCGAGTGAGCGCATCGAAAAGTTCAAGCGCGAGATCGAGCTGTTGCGACAAAAGCTCGAGCTGCGCGAGCAGCAGGCGCAGGAGAAGCAGACGCTCGCGGTGGCGCTGGCGCTGCGCAGTGCGCACCTGGAGCACACGGCCGCGCTGGAGAAGGTCAAGCTCGAGTGCGAGATCCGACTGAGTGAGTGGCGCCACGAGGAGGCCGTGCGCGCCAAGGAGGTCGAGGCAGCGATGGAGGAGGACCGGTACAGCATCTGGCTCGTGATGCGCCACGGCATGCAGCGCGCGCAGATCGACCAGCGCGTGTACTACCTGCAGGCGCAGGCCGCGCTCGCCACGCCGGCGTCGCCGTCTTCCTCTTCTACCGCCACCGACGGGGCTGATACTACTTCAGAGGTGCCGTTCAGCGCCATGGACGAGGTGCTCGTGCGGCTGCAGCTCGAGCTGCTGCGCACGCAGCGCTTCGCGGCGCTCAAGAAGCTGCTGCTGATCCGCCAGGCGGTCGTGGACCGCGCGCGGCGCCGCGCGCTCTACAAATGGAAGACCGCGGCCACGCAGACGACGCTGCGGCGGCGCCACGCCGCGCTGCTCATGCTGCGCATCGCGACGCAGCTCGAGAAGCAGGACGTGCGCGCGGGCTTCCACGGCTGGCGGCTCCACGCGCAGCAGCTCGGCGCCGAGGCCCAGCGCCAGCGCGCGGCCGCGTGCTGGAACCGCATGGTCGCCGTCGAGCGCCTCGCCCACGTGCTCCAGCAGCGATCGGTGAGCTTGGCGTTCGGGCTGGCGAGACGGAGTTCTTTGCGTACTGACGCTGTGGGTTCTTTACAGGTGAAGCGGCTCGCGTGCTCGTTCCACCGGTGGCGGCAGCAGACTTCGTCGCCAGGCAATGGACCGAGCGTCGCTGCCAGCCCTCGCGGGGGCGACGGCTCGTCGTCTGCACAGCCCGCGAGTACACCAAAGCCCCAGGCCACTGGCGGGTCCACAGAGAGCGGGGCGGCGGCGGGCGTGGGCGGCGCGGAGCTGCAAGACGAGATCCGCAAGCTCCACGAGCAGCTCGCGTCGTCCAAGTCGGAGGCGTGGCGGTACAAGCGGCAGCTGCTCAAGCAGTTCCTGTGAGCGAACGAGTCAGTGTGCGTGAACGCGAGGACGTCGAGGCTTGTGGAAACCAAAACTCGGTCAATCGATCGAATAGAGAACGTATTACCATGGAGCATAACCCGCCACACTTACGATGCACCTGAGAGGCAAACAAGTAAAGCTACGTACGAATCGTTAGCGGCGGCCACGCCGCTCGAACATCACGCTTCGACCGCGTCGTGACAGAGTAGGTGCTTAGCCGCGGTAGCCCGGGTAGCCGGGCTGGGCGCCCGGACGCGGCTGCTGCTGCTGCGGGGGCTGGCCGTACTGCTGCTGAGGAGGGTACCCGTACTGCTGCTGGGGTGGGTAGCCCGGCTGGGGGGCGTAGCCCTGCTGCGACGGGTAGCCTTGCTGGGGCGGGAAGCCTTGCTGGGGCGGGAAGCCTTGCTGCGGCGGGTAGCCCTGCTGCGGAGGATAGCCCGGGGCACCATATCCCTGCGGCGCCGCCTGACCCTGAGGAGGGTACCCCGGGGCACCTGGGTATCCAGGAGCGCCCGGAGCACCACCGTGCGCGGGTGGAGCCCCAGGAGCCCCCGGGTAGCCGGGAGCACCTGGAGCAGCGTGGGCCGGAGGAGCCCCCGGCGCTCCGGGGTATCCGGGAGCCGGAGCACCGGGAGCCGGCGGAGCGCCAGGAGCTCCAGGGTAACCCTGAGCAGGAGGAGCGCCCGGCGCGGCCCCAGGTGCCGGGTGGGCGATCGGAGCAGCAGCGACCGGGGCAGCTCCAGGCGCACCGGGCTCGGCCGTGGCCAGCGGGGCGGCGCCAGCCTGGCTGGGTGGGCCCGTGGGCTCCGCAAACGTCTGGTAGGTTGGCGCCACCGGTGGGTTCGGGTTGATGCCACGAACGCGCATGTACTGCGCGAGCTGGATCGGGATCTCCGCCAGCGTCTCGCGCGCGAGAGCGCTCGGGTCGTGCGCAAAGCGGCTGTACGGCACAAACTGGACACTGTACCAGGGACAACAGGGCCATGTCCGTCAGCGGATACAGCATACTTATGGTGTCTACAAACTCGTAGACGTACATGTCACGCGCGGCAGGCTGTCCGTTCGAGGCGCGCAGCTGGCGCCCGTCGCCGTCGAGAGCGTTCATCGACGAAAAGTCCGCAGGGCCAACGCCAATGATCACGATCTACAAGGGAAACATCATCGTGAGCATGTGGAGGTTTAGTTGTAGCAACAGGTCGAGAAACGCACCGAAAGCGGGACCGTGTGCGACGCGTGCACGATCGCGTCCAGCGTCGCGGGCATGTCCATGATCGCGCCGTCCGTGACGATCATCAGCACAAAGTACTTTTGCTTGCGCGGGTCGTTGAGCGACGAGGCGACCGCGATGGTCTGCTGGATCAGCCTGTGTAGCGCACGCGTCAACGGTCAGCTTTCTGATTGTACGTCAGCGGTCCAACGTCAACACGAGCAACTCACGGAGCAAAGTACGTCGGGCCATGGAGACGAATGTGCATGATCGACGACGCGTACAACTATAACCCCACACAACGTCAGCATGGGTCATCAGGTACCCCAAGGGTCGTTCCTCCCGTACCTGCATCACGCCCTGCACGCCGTGGACCTCCGGGTTGGACGCGTTCAGGTTCAGCGGGAAGCAGTGGTCCACCGCGCGGGCATTCGGCGGGATGCCGCCAAAGCCGTACACGGGGATCATCTTGTCCGAGTCGTACGGCTCGAGGATCGAGCCGGTCGCGTGGACGGCGTACTGGTACTGGTTCCAGCCCTGCGGGTTGATGAAGTGGAGGCTGCGCGGGTCGTTCGCGGGCCCGTTCGACGCCGTGTAGTCCAGCCCGATGATCAGGTTCATCTCGAGCCCGCCCTTCACTGCAATAAACACACACACACACACAGTCCGGTTAGTTCCTCCTTGGCGAATAGTCGTTTTCTATGATGCATTCCACGTACAATAGTCCACAAACGTGTGCTGCTTGTACACGGTCATCTCGTGCGCGATGAGCAGGCCGGCGTTGGTGTACTTTTTGCCCTTTTTGGTGCGCAGCTTGTCGTTGTCGAGCACGTAGTTGTTGCCGCGCTTGGCCAGGAGGTCCTCCATCGAGGTCATCACCTGGCCGATGAGCTCCGCGCGGCCGCCCGAGTCCTCGTCCATGACCTGCAGCAGCAGCGGGCGCCTGTAGTCCCCATTGCAGATCTTCTGCACGGGCACCTCAAAGGGCTTCCAGTTCGGGTTCAGGTTGTTGTCAATGACCTCGGTCTTGTGGACAGCGATCCAGCTCTGGTCGTCGCGCTGGCGCGAGATGACGAGGAACGGGTCGCTCTTGCTGAACATGCCGTCCATGTTGGCAAGCGAGGAGCCGCTGAAGCGCATGCGCACGACGTCGGCGTTCGCGGCGACCTCCTCGGCCTTGACGAGCAGCGCGCCCTGGTGCTTGGCGCTGTGCTTGCCGCGCGTGAGCAAGAACGAGCCGCTCTGCCCTGGCGCGCCCATGAGCTGCCCGAGCGTGAACTCGGCGATGCCGATGAGGTCGTGCTCCTTGAGCGACTTGGCCTGCGAGTCCTGGTCGTACACCTCGACCTTGAGCCGCTGCGCGAGCTCAAAGTAGTAGTCCACCTGGAACAGCCTGACCCACTGCGGGTTCAGCTGGTCCTTGAGCACCTCGGTCTCGCCGATGCGGTTCCACGAGTTGCCGTCTAGATACACAAGCGTTAGTTTTAGTCCCCAGGGCGCGGCATGGGAGTCCATTAGACGCACGCTGGAGGTAGAGCACGGCGAAGGGGTCCGACTTGGAGATGATGTCGCGGTCCTTGAGGTTCTTGGCGCTGAGCGAGAGCTCGATGGCGGCCGTGCGCTGCGGCACGCGCGCGCCGTGCGCGGGGGCGGGGGCGCCGTAGCCGTACATGTACTTTAGACGGATGAGGAGGAGGGGAGGAGGAGGACGAGGGAGCGCGAGAGAAACGATGGCGGAATGAGAGGTTTCCCTTTCTTCCAGGGCTTCTTTGGGTGGGGAGATGTGGATGATGTGTTGAACCTTGTGGACAGCTGGAGGTTGCGCGAAGGTGGCGGAACAGAAACGAAAATCAGGATCCGGTGGGTTAATCTAGGGTTAGAGTGATGGTCTGGATGATATGGAGGTGATATTTGATGACGTAGGAATTCATGGATCACCCCGCGGTTTTTTGTTGGCGGGAGAGTTGATGCTCGAGAACATCAACGACAATGTGCTGGGGAGACGACGACGACGAGTTCCAGGAGGAGGAGGAGGAGGAAGACCAGGAGGAGGAGGAGGAAGAAGAAGAAGAAGAAGAGGAGGAGGACGGCGACTACGACCCTCGGCTGCTCGCGGTGTCACGCGCGCTCGCCCAGGCCGAGCCGCCGGGCGCGAGCATCGCGTGCGGCGCGCACCAGCGGCTCCCGCTGCCCGGGCTCTCGGTCGCCGGCGTGGGGGGACGTCGCGCTGCCGCTGACGCCCGACGCGGCCCCGCGGCTGGTCGACGCGTGCCGCCTCGCGCCGTTCGGCCGTGGCGAGCAGACGCTGGTGGACACGGCCGTGCGCAACACCTGGGAGCTGGACGCCGCCGCGCTCGAGCTGCGCAACCCCGCGTGGCGCGCGCTCGAGCACGAGATCATCGAGTCGCTGCGGCTGCCCATGGGCATCGGTGAGCACACCAAGTACGAGGCCAAGCTGTACAAGATGCTGCTGTACGAGACCGGCGGGCTCTTCACGCGCCACCGCGATACCGAGAAAGAAGTCGGCATGTTCGGCACGCTCGTGGTCGTGCTGCCCGGCCACTTTAAGGGCGGCCAGTTGGTGGTGCGCGCGCCCAGCCACGCGGCCGCGTCGAACGCCGCGGCGAGCACGTGGGATCCGGCGGCGATGAACCCGTTCGACCTCAAGTACGCGGCGTTCTACGGCGACTGCGAGCACGAGGTGCTGCCCGTGACGAGCGGCTACCGCCTCTGCCTCACCTACAACCTCGTGGTGAGCTCGGGCGTCCCGCGCGTGCCTCGCTCCGGCGGCAACCGCGTCTTGTACTCGCAGCTGGTGACTGCGCTGTCGGCCTACTTCCTTCCGGACCCGCCCAAGTCTAAGCCGAAGAGTGCGCCAAAACCCAACAACGGCGGCGGCTCAACGGCGAGCCGTCGTCATCACCACCGGCAGAAGCAGCGGCCCCTGCCGAGTCGCGCGCGTGTCGGCTCGTGGCGGTGCTGGACCACAAGTACACCGGCTCGGGGCTCTCGTTCGCGCTGCTCAAGTGCCGCGACCGCGTGGTCGCGCAGGCGCTCGCGCGGTTCTGCGACGAGAGCAACGGGCTCTTCTCGCTGTTTCTGAGCCGCGTCAAGTACACGCACACGACCGACGGCATAGAGGAGGACGAGGACGAGTTCAGCGTGGAGCTGCAGAGCCCGTGGGTGCCGCACGGCGGCGCCTCCGGTTCGGCCCGCGGCGGCGTGGACGCCGACCCCATGAGCGAGGTGGCGCCGGCCGCGGTGTTCGCGCACGTGGCGTTCGACGGCGAGGACTATCCGGACGACTACGGCAACGAAGGCTCGCGCGTGGAGCAGTGGTACAAGACGGCCGCGCTCGTCGTGGAGCCGCGCAACGTGTCCGCCACGCCGCGGTGGCCAATGTACTAGCCAGCGACAGGACACCCAGGACCTAGTGCTGTACCGGTAGTCGACAGAGAAGGAGGAAGGACGAGGGGAGGAGCAGGTAGGAGGGAGGAGGGAGGAGGGAGGAGGAGGAGGAGCGGAGGGGAGATTGACCTCGCCCGACGCTGTTCTTCCCTGAATCACTCATACGAACCAGAGCGGCAATGAAATGTGTATCTGCCCCGCCACGCGATTCGTTGGGACACAGTCGTTTTCTCGGTCCCCGACCGGTAAATTGGTGCTTCAACTGCTTTGGGAGCGGGTGCGTCGTTTTCTCCCGCCGTCCACACTTGAAGAACGCAACAGCGGAGGCGGAGGCGGCGCCGTCGGTTGGACAACATACCGTAGAAGTGCAGCTGGTGCGGAGCCGCGGAGGATCCTACCCTACCCCTTTTGGACGACTCGGCGGCGCGTGATCGGAACACCAACGAACATTGCCGACTTCGGCGGCCCTGTTTCGTACGAAACATGTTCGCTTGTGGCGGGCTCCACTTCTGTGGTGACATCCCCGAGTGTTGGTGGTGGAGAGCGGCTCGTTTGTGCCGCTGGCATGACACGTAAAAAAAAGGCTGGAAGAAATATGCGTGGAACGTTGCTGCTTCGATGACCCCAAGCGCAAGCGCCCCTCTGTATCGAGTACGAGGTCGTTCCTCCTGTTGTAGGGCACAACTGGGTAGCACGTGCCAATCCCGGTACGTACACACGCCCACCCGGATCAGCATTGTAAGTTCAAGTAAGTATTGTGCTATTCACCAATTTTGGCAAAATGGATAGCTAATCCACCGTATTAGAGGCTTATATACGACACACTAACCCGATTTAGGATATATAAATACAACTGGACCCCTTTCTGGAAATCATACCCTGGTTTGGACTCCCATTTGCTAATCGGCTGCAAATCGATGGCTGCCGGGTTTATCGCTGTTTTGCGGTAGAATGCCGGTCCTGACACCGGCATTCGACGGTAAAACAGGCCAGCCGCGATTTATATGCGCGTCAAGGTCACTGCTCCCATCGGCGACGACGGCCACGCGAGCCGAACGGCAGTACGGTGCGAGGCGAATCAGTTCCGTTTGGTCTAGAAGAGAGCTATTCTATCCTTGTAGAACGCGTCAACGCCTGCGCATCCGCGTTCTAGCGTCATTTGCGACGCCGATGAACAGCACACATGAGACCATCTACCGCTGTTTATTTAGCTTGGCGACTCGCTCGTGGGTCCGATGTCACTATGCACAACCT
>JAADWV010000557.1:0-22342 GCA_023336295.1 Pythium folliculosum | reverse complement strand
CGTGGTGGCTTCGGTGGCCGCGGCGGTGGTCGTGGTGGCCGTGGCGGCTTCGACGGTGGCCGTGGCGGCGGACGTGGTGGCTTCGGCGGCCGTGGCGGCGGCCGTGGCGGCTTCGGTGGCCGTGGCGGTGGCCGTGGTGGCCGTGGCGATGGCCCGCCCAAGCGTCAGGCGACCACGATCCAGAACTTCCAGGGCAAGAAGATCTCGTTCGATTAAAGCGCTTCGACGATGTCTCGAGACCTGTAAGTTTAATAGTTTTTGATTAGAGACGTTCGCCCCACACCCTTCTCAGACCGAGACCGAGCTGCGGCTCAAAACCACCTCCATTCACTCAGCCAGCTCGCTGAGTGACATGCATTTGACGATATTTGCCGGAAATACATAATCCATCTCTTGCGTACCCACAAAATCTGTCGCGTTCACGTTTGGATTCGATTCTGCAGGCCCGCGAAGACTCGTACTATGTACTACGTAGTATGTGTTCCGTCGATGCGTGCAGAGCTGAGGCAAGTCGCTGGAACTTGCGAGCAATCGAAGCCTGGCTCGCGAAACACTGTCTCCTTTGTTGCGTTTCAAACTGGCTACACTTGTTCCTCATTTCAGATCTGATAACTGCACCACCACATCAACATGCGAGAGAGGAATACAGCGAACGCGATGGTTTGAGTGTGAGCGAGCGCTGAGAACGATGCACGCGATAAATTCTGGTAAATGCATGAAGCTATGTTAGAGAAATAGATGGAGTGGACCCGATGCGGTCTTCAACGGCATGTGATCACGTGAACACCTGTCGTCCCGAGCGAGTCAGGATGACCGGGGACTGCTCGACCGCTCCGAACCCGGGGAGTCCAAACTTGACGTGGAGACTCGCGAGCGGTCGCGCCAGCTCAGTCGCGTCCATCGTGACCTGCACGAAACGCTCCTCCACCAGCATCTGCAGCGCTCGGACCGTGTTCTTGTACTCGTCAAACGTCGCCATCGTGAGCATGTGCGAGCCCATGCGTCTCCCCACCAGCGGTCGGAGGTGCATGAGCAAGTCTTCCACGATGGACTTGGGCGTCATGAACGGCGGTGGCGTTCGCACCCACTGGGGCACCGACGCGCTCTGCCACCAAGCGCCGCGGTGCTCATTCGCGCTGCGGGCAAACGCCTCGAGCGCCTCCGTGTCCCACGCGAACGAGAGCAGAACCCGGTGCTTTTGCTGCCAGACGCACCACCAAACGCGTTTGTGAGCATGTTATCATGCACGCGCCTCTGAGTTTCGCTCCGCACGCACCTCCACCTTGCCTTCGATCGGGCCGTCCACTTGCTCTCGGCTGCGCTTCATCTCTCCGTTTCCTTGGTTTTGGTTGGCTTGTGACGGAGGACGCAAATTGGAGAATGAGCGGGAAGCGACGGCGAGCAGCAAGGAGATTTCCTTTCCCGCTCCATACGGTCGTCGACCAGAACACAACGGAACCGACACTCTACATCTTCATTGGCTACAATCCATCTAAAACCACTGTGTATTGGTCAAAACGAAAGTCGCCAATTTTTTTCGCGAGACGCGAAACCGTGGTTGCGGCAACTTCAATCACAGGCGTATCATCATACCACCAATGATTGGTTGAAATGACCACATTATGTATGCTTTCATTCGCTGAAATTTGTCACTGTCTGGTATATAGCCAATCATTAGCCTCCATGACGCTCCTTAATGCGGGCACGGCCACTGCTTCGGCTTCTGTCGCGGCTCCGACTGCGGTCACGGCGCGAGCTCCGACTACTGGACGTGCGCTCGGACGCCTTCTTGTGCTTGTGCTTCTTCTTGTCCTTCTTCTTGCGCTTCTTCGACGACTTCTTGAGTCGGCGATGGTCCTGGTCGTCGTCGCTGTCGTCGCCGGACGACTTCTTGTGCTTCTTGGCTTTCTTGGTCTTCCGCTTGCTCTCGCTCTTGCGCTTCCGCGAGCGGCGGTCGTCTTCGCTGTCGTCGCTGTCTGCGTCACTCGACTCGGACTCGCTCGTCGACGATAGCATGTCCACCGAGCGTGTGGTGTGGCTACTGGGCACGAACATATTGACCGATTCTGTCGTGGGAGTGGTTGTCGAACCTGAGGCGGTGGGCACGTTGGGCTGTACGTGCACGTCCTGCTTGCTGGTGTCTTGATCGCTGCCACTGTCTTCATCTCCATCATTGTCCTCTTCGGCCTCGCTCTCATCCGATGGTTCGAAAATGGACCGAAGCAAGTCAGTCGACGGCTTGGTAGCGACTGGAAGTGGCGGCAGTTCTGTGTCCGCCTCTCTCTTGGGTTTTCCGTCGTCTCGCGTGGCCTTTGCCGACGTATCACCTTTTGCGCCGGCACGTCGACTCGCGGCGAGGTCCACGAGGTGACGGCCCAGCTCCGTCGTAAACAGATCTGGCATGGCATTGTCGTCGCCCTGCGCGCCGCCCGAGATCGTTTGTCCCTCACACTTTACACGGAACCGCTTGCAGAGTAGCACATGCGGTGCCCATGCGTCTTCAGTGCGATGCGACTTCTTTTCTACCACGGGCACCGTGTTCAGACCACCCTGTGCGGCCGACGTATCCTCGGTCGTTGATGACGCTGACACGAACCGTTTGGAGATGGACGCCACGATGTTTGCTCGAAACTGCTCGGTTGGCGCGCCCTGGGCAAGCGGATTGCGTTCCCGAGTGGCTTGCGCAGCCCCCATGAGCTTCTCGCGCTGAGCTGGGTCGAGCAGATCAAACACGCTGCCGGACGGTGCCTCCTTGGTTGTATCATCCTTTTCTTTCCTCTCGCCATCCTCAGCAACGTGTAGCATTTGCGCTCGCTGCTTGGCAGTGATCGTGCTACCACGGCCGCTCTTCTCAGTTGAGAAATTGAATTTGCTGTACAGACTTGTCACCCCCTCGACTTCCTCTTGTTCATTGAAGACGTGGTACGCTCGGAAGTCCGATGGCACGTCCAATCGCTCGATCACGGTCTTCGGCGGCCGCTGCTTCTTGCTGGCAATCTCGAACCCTTCCAGAGCCGGACGGCCATCCGAGCAAAGCACCGCGGTTGACTTGTGGTCGTCACGACGCTTTTTGTCTCTCGCGGCACTGCTCATCGAGTCCAACAGCTTGATGGGTTCCCCGGCGGGAGCGATTGCGCGGTCAAAGTCGTCCATCGACGTCGTGCCGTACACGTCCAGGTCGTCATTCTCTTCCAGCGCGCTGAGTCCAAAGCCCATCGCAGCGCGGCTGCTACTCGGTTGTCCTGAAAATTTTCCATTACCGAGAGCCTGCGCAAACGTCACGACCTGCCGCTGCGGCTTCAGCTGTGTATCGCTTTGCTGTTGCTTGAGCTTGTGCTGGAGAAACTCGGGCGCGTTCACATACGGATCAAACCCGGCGCCGTACTTGTCGGTCTTGGGCTTAGGAAACAGGCGTAGATCTACTGTATTCCGCGGCGGCACATACACCTCTTCGTTCCCGATATCACTGTCGTCCGGTTTGCCATCTTTCGCCTCCTCGACGTCCGAGCCGATCGAGAGCTTGCGTCGCCGCATGCGTGGACCGATCCCGTGGCCGTCCTTCCAGCCCATTTTGGTCAGCAGCTGCTTGCCGATAGAAACCCCGGTCATGGGAAGAATGAGCTCGTCGGGCACTTGGAAGATCGGTCGAGCGGCACCAACCGCCGACCTGTCCGCCGCGTCGAGTCGCCGAGCCTTTTCGTTCTGATGGAGCGTGTCGAACGCCTCCGAGGTCTCCAGCCGCTTGCCCAGCAGCGGACCATCCTCTTCGTCCATGAAATCCTCGGCGCGCCGTGGCGCGACATTCTCGCGGCTCTCACGGGACGACACGAACATCGACGGCGTCCAGCCCTCTTCGCTCCCGACCGTGTTGAAATGGCCCGCCGAGAAGCCACCGGTAAACGCGCCATGGAAGCGCCTGCGGCCCTGCGCGTCAGTCACCTAAGAAGTGCATGAAAAGTGGGTCATTAGAGCCGTTGTCACCACAGCGCCGTTCATGGACAGCAACCTACATACCTCTTGGTTCCATCCGCTGCTCCGCTTCATTGGCACTTTGGGGTGGGGGAATGCACCGTTGTGGGGCTCTTTGGACCGATTGTGGCCCACAAATGGATGTGGAGCGGTGCCACTCTACAATGTGGGACACATATCTGTGGTGGGGTGCAGTCTGGGTACCAGGCCCCCGTTGTGGAAAATGGCAGGCAGATAGAAAACGGCACCGGGGCACGGCTATCCTGTGCGCTACGTAGTTGGCAAGCCCCGCTTTCCCATCATATATCCATCTATATTGCAGTCATACACATCTTGGCGGTCCTGATATGGTCTACGCAGCCGTGGCCTCAACGCACAGCGGGCAGTGCAGGCTCTGGTTGAGCTTCTCTAGGATGCACTCGTCGTGGAAGCGGTGGCCGCACTCGAGCGTCGTGAGCGACTGCATGTCGGTCATCACAGACATGGTGTCACCGTCGTCAGAGGACGATTCCGAGGTTTGCGTGAGGCTCGCGTAGCTGTCGCTCGATTTGAGCGCTCGCTTGCAGATCGTGCAGGGATCCTCGGGCGGCAGACTCGCGGAACGGGCGTCGGTGGGACCGCCAAGCGAGACGCGCGACTCGAGAATCGTGTTGGCAAAGTCCGAGCGGTCGAAGACCATCCCCTCGTACAAGAACTCGTACAGGATCTTCGGGAGCGCCTGTGCCGAGATGCTGCAGTCGAGACTGCGCTGCTCCTTCATCTTGAAGAGCAGTGTGTTGAGGAACGTCTCGAGCTCCGTCAGCCGGCCGGACACGACACTGGCTTGGCGTGAGCGGAACAAGTGGCGGCGAGGAAAGTGGTGCGTCGCCAACATGAAGATCCACGGGCAGTTGGACTTGCACAAGTGGCCGTGGTCCAGCGCCGCGAGTAGCCGTTCCTTCATCTCGTAAAACTCCCTGTACGGGCGCACCATCTCCCACGAGCGGCCGAGCGCCGTGTTCGTGACCTTCATGACGTAGCGCGGGCGCGAGAGCTTGCTGGCCGGCACGAGCGCCTTGAGGAACTGGACGTGGAGGTGGTCGAGCAGCGAGACTTCGAGCGAGTTGAACGCCGCGGACGAGACACCGCCCACCGAGTGGCGCTCAAGCCGTCGCAGCGAGCGCATCGAGGGCGCGCCAGTCATGTCCTGGAGCGAGTGGCGGTGGCGAAGCGACGGCCCGCGCGAGCCGCGCTTCAGGAACGGCGGGCGCTCGAGCGTGGCATTGGCCGGTGGCGGATGCATGGCTGCTGGGACGGTCGAGAATCGGCAAGTGGCTGCTGGCTCGATTGGTTCCCGCGCTCGTGGGACGAGAACAAAAAAAGAATGCGCTTGTGGGATGTTCTGCGGGAGAACACAAGCGTTGTTTCGAGCGAGATGATGGGTTCAGCGTGCTGCTGACTGTCGCGACTTATCGCGCGAAATGGGTCGGTCGGTTATGGGAAGAAAGAACCCGCTGAGTTGGGAGCGAGGAGCGACGGAGAAGAAGAAGGCGCTGTGAGTGGAGATGGCCTTGGTGTGAGGGTGAGCGGTTCTGAAGCAGCCGCCAACAAGAACCCGCGAGTGCGAGTGAGTAACTGATGAGAGGCGGCTGTTGGTTTTCTCTCCGTCGTTTTGATCTCGGGGGAAACGGGCAAGAAACGCCGTCAACGAATGACAAGGCAGGCCAACGACGACATCAGCTATTACAGTATCACTTGGGTAGTCAACGCATACGCCACGCGACGAGGCGTCATCAGAGCCAGCCAGCCTGGTCAAAATCCGGATTGACGAGAAGAACCCCCAATCCCGCGTCGAGCGTAATGCCACCCGGTGGGGTGTGCGGCAGGGAGCTCCGGAACAAAAACCTGACTCTAGTGGTGTTTCGGATCGCTGTCACAGTCTGACTGTCTACACGGCCAAGGTTCGAAGGTCCTTATCTCCAGTTGCTGAGACACAGAACTGCGTTTCCCTCGGCGATGACTGTTTGCATTGCCCAGAGCGAAGCCGAACTGACTTGGTGGCTCTCTACCGCGATTATCGAGTTCTCCTTGTCGAAGTCGGCTCAAGAACTGAGAGTGGCGAAAGCGCACCTCCTCCAATTCTCACCCCCGCACATCTTCGTTACGAGTCCGCCGCCCAAAAGACTTCACCCACGAGAAACAGCACAATCCGACAGCGCGTATCGGCCGACCTGTGTCAGAAGTACAAATAGACCATCGCCCGATATTCGCTCCAAGGGCCAAAAGACGCCTTTTGGAGGAAACCAAACCCAGAGCAATTTCCAAAACGCATCTCCGCTTTGGCATCACGACAACCCACGCACTCGCAGACATCATCCCAATCGCTGCATCAATCCGGACTGATCTATACCAAAACCGGTAATTACAGTGCTCAATTCCCACCAAACTTGCTCCCTCTCTCCTACAAGTGGACTGTTTGAACCATATAAAGCATATTCTCGCCTAATATAACCGTCAACTGCCGAATCTTTTGTGCCTGGTCGAATAGCGTGGGCCACACCATCGGATGTCCGTCATCGCTCCTCTGCCCTCCAGCTCGTCTTCCTCCTCCTCTCCCATCATCACTTCCCCTCTCGTGCGCGGTCCCGTCGAAGGAGATCGCTATCTTCCGCGTCCCACACAAGACTCTCCCCCCCACAACAATGTTCGGTTACTTTATGGCCTCGTCCGCGGCAGACGCCGGCGCCGACGCCGGCGCCGCGGCTCCCGAGATCCCGACCTACAAGTCGCGCGACGACGTCGACTACGAGGCCTTTGGCCAGGAGAGCATCCAGATCCTGCTCGCGCGCAACAGCGGCGAGGACAAGGTCACGACGTGGGACCTCGTGGAGGAGTCGGAGGAGGCGCTGATCTGGCGCGCGACCGTGGATGGCAGCGAGTGGAGCCCGTTCCGCGTCAAGATGGCGGTCGGCGCGAGCAAGAACACGATCCTCACGGCGCTGCTGGACACGGAGGTGCTGCTCAAGCTGGACGAGATGACGGAGCGCATGATCGTGCTCCACACGGCCGACAAGGAAGGCAAGGTCACGCTGCGCCACTTTACCAGCAAGGGCATGTTCCCGATCGCCGGCCGCGAGTTCGTCATGGTCACGTACGCGACCGAGCTGCCCGACGGCCGCCTCGCGATCGCGAGCCGCTCGATCGGCCTCGAGGACGTCGAGCCGTTCGAGGGCTACGTGCGCGGCCGCAACGTCATCACGGGCTACATCATCGAGGAGAAGAAGGACGACGAGGACGGCAGCGTCTACTGCGAGGTCACGCTGCTGGCGCACGCCGACCTGGCCGGCTACATCCCGGCGAGCATCGTCAACATGCTCGGCACGTCGGCCACGGTCAAAGTGCTCGCGAACCTCAAGACGCACGTCGAGAACTAAGGCGTCCTGCGATCGCCCTCGGACATCCGCACGAAAAAACGAAAACAAAACGACTACACTTCTCCAGACACGCGGCCATTCTGGGCGTCCCTGGGGCCTTGCGCCTGCCCGCGTTTCTTCTATAGCGATGTACAGATAACTAGATTCCGCCCCACACAGTTGCGCTTTGTTGGTCTATGTATTATTTGCCCCATATTACGGGTAGAACGTGCCGTCGTCGTCGAAAGCCGCGCGCTGCGGACGCGGCGGTCCGCTATAGTACTGCTGGTGCTGCTGAGGGTGCGGTTGTCGCACGGGCGATCGCATCTGCGCAGTGGCAATCCCGGGCGACCGCGGCGCCTGCTTCACGGGCGACCTCGACTGCTGCATGACCGGCGAACGCACCTGCTGGTACTGCGGGGGCTGCTGGCCGCGCGGCGTGTGCATACTACCAGCCGGCGAGGTCGCCGTCGACACCGGGCGAGCGTGGATCCACGGGTTCGCCGACTCGCCCGCCGTCTCGCGCGGCACGGGGCTGTTGTTGTTAAAGCTGAGCGTGGTCGCGACCTGGTTCTTCTGGAGCAGCGCGCGCGCCTGCTCGGCGGTCTGGTGGCTCGGGTCGATCGGCGAGTCCTCCTCGAGGATCTGGCACGCGAGCACGGACTGCCGGCGGTCCGCGGACTTGGACTGGTCCCAGATGAGCTGCAGCTCCTGGCGCCGCTGGTCGTCCGAGAGCGCGAGCATCTCGCTCGACTTGGCCGGGCCAACAAACAGCAGCTCCACCAAGAAGCGGTCCTTCATCTCGCGGCTCTGCGCATCGAACCGCGCGGCGTCGGGCGCGTTCACAAACACGTCCACGCGCTGCGCGCTCTTGGCGTCAATGAAGCCGCGTGCCGGCTTGACAAAGTAGCCCGTGTGGTTGGACGTCTTGATCTTGAACGCGAGCCCGCTGTACCGGGCCTTGTTCGTGATGAAAAAGTAGCTCTTGCCCTCGACGATGCCCGTGGGCGAGTCGTTCGGGTACGCGTGGTGCACAGGGAAGAGCAGCGACTCGCTCGGGTGCAGTCGGTACTCGAGCGTGTCGTCCGACTGGATGCGCTCGTCAAACTGCATCTGCGCCACGCGGTTGGTCGCGTAACTGTCGTTGCTCGAGATGTTCGAGATGCCCGTCCCGAGATCGTCGCGCTGCTCGTCGTGGCCGCTCTGGTTGCTGCTGTGGCTGCTGTTGCTGCTGCTACTACTGTGGTGCACGATCACGGGTTTGGGCCGTAGCGATGGCACTGGGGATGACGGCATCTTCATCGCGGTCGGCGGTGTACGCCCGGGTCGTGCGCCAACGCGCGCTCCCAGAGCTGCGATCGGCGGCGGCGGCGGTGCCTGCGCCTGCGCCTGCGCTTGTGGCTTCGTCTTCAGCTTCTTCGCGTCGTGTTTATTACTCAGTCGCACTTGCACTTGCGGGTCGCGTGATGTGGTCTGTGGCGGCGACGTTTGCGGGGTCTCGGCTTTCACGGGGGACCGCGGCTGCTGCGGCGGCTGTGATGCAAACACTGGAGTGGGAGCGCGCGCGGGCTCATCTACATGGAGGCGCATGCGCTGCATCGGCAAGTGGACATCCGGCTCGCCGTCGCGCGCCTCCACAAACCGGCACGTGAGCTTCTTGTTCGTGATGAGCTCCTTCGGGAGGCGCCGCCAGAATGCCGCGAGATCATCCACGCTGAAGCCCAGCATGTCCTCAGCGCGGTCGATGCTCTGAATCAAGAAGCGCTCAATCAGCGCCGCGCGCTCGACGGGCGCCATGCGCAGCAGCCGCGCGCCCGCCTCGGTCAGCAGCGTGATCACGACGGGCACCTCACCGCTGGGCTCGATCACGCCCTGCGCCGGCTTGACCATGAACATGTCCACGTTGGTCGTGCGCACCTTGAACACCACGTGCTTGCGCGGCGAGATGTTGGTCAGCGTGAGGCACGCGCGCGCGCTGCTCGCCGCCGGGTCCAGCGCGAACGTCAGCGTCTGCGCCGGCTCCAACAGCAGGCTCGAGTTGACGCCCACGGACGCGGAGATCATCGTGGAAGAGATATAAACGTACTTGGCGGCAAGTAAAGGGATCTGGGGGGAAGGGGAGGAGCTGCACTTAGAGAGGGAATGGCCCCGGGGGGAATCGCGAGCGTCGAGCCCTCGGCGACGAGACACCAATTGCTCGTCGCGCTTGCTCTGTGGGTGTTTGTGACTTACGGGTTCATCAGACGAGAGAACAACAGGAGTGTGGGTCACCCAAACCTCCAGTGGGTGGGGTCTGTACCCAAAATGTGGGACCAGCGGGTGGGTGAAATTAGGGATTTGCCTAAAAATTTAGGGTATCAGCTGCCACGGGGAATCGTTGAGTGTCCTAAACGGCTATGGTAAAACAGTATTAGAGCTGCATCACAGATGCTGTAAAATAAGTTGTCCTGAGAGAACGATGCCTAAGAATGACGGAAAATAAATTGAGATAAGATGGTTCCTTGAAAGGTCACGAAAGGCGGTCTTTTCCATGAGATATCCGAGGGGGAAAACGCAGAACCAGTTTGGGACACCAATAATGCGCGCGCAGTGCTTCAGCGCGCCCGTGCAGCGGCGCTACTACGCCGGCGCTGGCTCGCTGCCGCACATCGTGTCGCTGCTGCTGCTGCTCGTCGCGCTCCTCGTACCGCTCTTTGTCGCGCACGGCTCGCGAGGTACCGTGTTGTAGTGCCAGCGATCAGGTGGTTTTCGACGGTCTCACTTACTGGATTAGATACGGATGTGGATCCTCAGGCTTCTGGCCGACGACCAATACGTACGCCGAGCAGCCGCACGTGAAGCTCACGTACCAGGTCGTCGCGGTTCTCGAAGGCGAGCGCGTCGACGCGTCCGGCGCCGCGCAGTACCTGCGCATGGTGCCCAACTCATTGCCGACTCGCGTCCAGCGCTTGCTGGAGGGCGACATGCGGCCCGCACAGATCAAGGTACTGCGTCGCGTGGGTGCTTTGACTCGACACCAGTGTTGCGCTGACTAGAGCCGATCTGTAGGCGTATGAGACAGACAGCAATCGCGACGGCTCGCCCGAGGCGCTCCATGTGCGCGTGACGACGCCACTACGAGCAGGAGAGCGCATCTATCAGCTCCGGGCGTTTGTGTTTGTCAACTTCACACTGCAGTCGCACGTCAAGCTCAACATGGACGCGCTCGCGGTGATCACCTATAGCTCGCGTCTCCCTGGAACGGGGTTTGCCGCCGACGGCGATCTGCAGCTGCGGATGCGATCACCAGCGCGCATCACTCCTTCGTACGTGTGAGCTGATACGCGGACGATTCATTGCATCATCAGGCTCACGCGTCTCCTGGGTAAAGAACACAGACGCCGTTTGCGGCCAAGCCACTGCTCAACTCGTCCAAGATCCTCGGTGCTCGTGATCTCAGCCTTGACGCGATCATCAAGCGGTTTCGAGGACGGGACTGTACGCAACTGGAGCGGTACTTCTCGGAAGGCTGTTTTGGCATCCACACTAACTAGTGACGGATGGCTGGTTGTGACCTCAGGGCACACGACATTCGACGTCCCGGCTCCAATGTGGACGACCGACGCTGCTTTTCAGACGATATCGCCGGTCGCTGACACCCAGCGAACGTTTGAGCTCGATCTCACGATTCGGATTCCACCAGTCGATGTCCTGTACGTGTCGCTCCTCCCCCCACTGACGAAGTCGCTTTGGCGCACTATTTCATGTATCTTTGGTTTGTACAATGTGTCCATAGTTATCGCCCGACATGGTCCGAGCTGCTCAAGACCGCGTGGATTCAGGTGAGCTGATTCCCTCTGTGTGCTCGTTTGATGCGCTGATCTGACGTGATGCGAGTGCGACGGCAGTATTTCTCCCTGGTCGTCATCGTGTTCGGTCTGACGCATGCGGTCGCCGGGGTCCTGTTCAAGAATCGGATACTCGACACATACACCGTGCTCGACGACCCCCTTGTGCTCACGAAAAGACAGCAATAACACTTCATTGTCTGTCGATCATTTCCCTTTGCACCTACGTCGGCGCGAGCTCGCGTCCAAGGGCTTTCATTGTTTTACCGGAGACCGAGGCGGCCTTCTTCGCTGCCTGACATTCCTCTTGCTCGTCCATGGCCATTCGTTGCGGGATGAACAAGTAGAACCACGGTTTGCGCAGCGGATCCAAACCCACGTCCGAGAATATGGTCTGCCACGAGATCAGGCCGAGATGCGCGATCATCATGCGGTAGTAGTGAGTGAAGCTCTCGGCGAGGAAGCTCCACCGACCGCGGAGATCGCGAAACCAGATTTGTGCCGACTTGTCTGAATGAAAAATGACACCCGCGGTTATGTGTTCGCGTCGCAAATGGAGATTGTGTTCCCACACACAGACTCACCGGAGAAAAAGACGAGTGCGACATCACCGTGCTGTGCGGACGTCTCCAGGGGAAAAGTCACGGCGCCATCGTCGACGTGGAGATGGCTCAGCCGGTGGAGATCGGCTGGACGACACAGTAGCGCGAACTTCTCAACTCGACAGCGCTGGAGATCCTGCACACTGCACAGCGCGAAGTGGCCGACAAGCGTCGGTTGGCCGCGGAACGGCGCGAACCATTTCACGGAGAGGCCGTTCGTGATCGTATAAAAGCGCTTGAGATCGTCCGGAAGCTGGCACGGGCTGTTCTTCTGGTCCCACACGCTGAGTTGAGCGCTTGAAGCTCCCACGAACGCCTTGTGGTCGAGATGCGCCACACGTTTGTGCTTCTTCAGGTAGGAGAACACGCCCATCGAGATGCCATCGAGAAGCTCCATGGCGCTAGACTCGTAACTCTAACTCTGGAAAGTTGTATAGTGTCGATCGGGTGGCGCCTCTTCAGAGTCTTTGGATACCTGTTGATGATAGTCGAGGACCGAGACAAACATATCTTGGCCAGGCTAATAGGATCATCGTTTGAAACAGTACCAGTTTCTCTTGGAGCCTGCTAGTCCTCCTCGTAGTAAAAGATGGTCTCGTCGCGGTACCGCATCGCGTCAAAATCGGCCTTCGAGACAGCGACGACACGCCGCTTCACCTTGTCGGGGGAGAGATCAATGATGCGAGTGTGGCTTCTGCGCAGAGCAGGCGAGTTTGGACGACTAGAACAAACACAAATCAAAGTATTAGTCTTCATTTTTTGGGTCGATAAGAGACGCAGCAGCACGCACCGGTCGAGAACACCAACTTCGAGCTTCACAGACTTCCCAGGTAGCTTGCGTTTGCCGCCCGCGTTGACTCCATTCGAAGTAGCAGGGATACGAATGTTGAGGATTTCACAGACATCGAAAAGCAGGAAATGGTCGATCGTGCCGTCGTCTGACAAGTCCACCAATAGCATCTCGCCGATGTGGAGTCGCAAGCTATCATCATCATCCAGGATTCTCAGTAAGGATCGAGCAAGTCTGCTAACGAAAGAAGCAAGTGTACATACTCAACACCATTGCTGATGGGAACAGTAGCTGACGGAACAGCCATATCACCACGTTGGCCAGCATCAGCTGACGGTGGAAGGCGAGGGGCAAAGTCGGAAGACTCGGGGTCCAGGTATCGCTGTTGCGTCCAGAAAAGTAGGTTAGAATACACCTACCGGTACCGCTGTCTTGGACCGCAAACGCACCTGGAGGATCACACACTCTGTGACCCAAGCAAACGTTTTCACACTTGCACCGTGCTTCTTCGCGTAGTAGTCGCACGCCTGAATTGAAGCTGTGAGACTCGGGAACCCGTTCTGTGAAGTGGTGGGATAACCGTACCTTCGTATACTCATCTGCAATGACAACGTCCACGGGCTGGTCACGGGAAGGCTTGAGATCCTACATGTATCAACGCATGACGTGTGAACACGCTTCCAGGAGACCATAGATTCACAAAGGAGTAAGCATCTCACCTCTTGGATCGCTACTGCACCACATTCACGAAGGATGAAAGCAGTAAGACTGCTCATCCGTTTCGTGCTGTCCAAATCCGAAGGATGTACATCGAACGGGATGCCGAAGCGGAGACCTTGGAAGATATCGAGCTCCTCCACTGGCTTGCACTCAAATTTTCCCGTTGTACTCGAGCACCCAGAAGGCACATAGTACCCATCGAACGGAATTGCTGTTTTCGCCTTGATACAGCCGTGGATCCACTCCGGGTGCACCACAGGAATACCGCACGCGACAGCACACATGAATTTTAGCTTGCGCCAGGACACAGGTGTAGCGATCACGACGACCTTGGTGCTGTTGTTCCGGTGGAGCACATCCTCTTGGCACACTTTTCCACCGTAATCTTCGATGAGCTTTGTCAAATTGTCCAGACCCTCGCCAGTAAAGCCCGTCAAGCAGAATTTGCGCTCGTGTTTGAACAGTGATTTCGAACGGGATGTGGATGAAGTAGTCGACGACGTCGTTACCGGCGACAGCAGTCTCGATCGTCTCCGCACACTCGGAATCGAAGAACTGGGAGTTGCGGCTGGCGCAATCGGAGGCTTATCATTTCGGGATGTTTTCTGGGGCGTGACTTCTCTTGATTGGGACCTTGGGTTTGGGGCGACTCCAGCGTCTGGAGACTGAAAGTCTCGTCCTCGCTTGCGACTCGTCGGAGGTGTGTCGGCGACTCGGGCTGGCGAGCTGTCTTTCGTAGTTCTTTTCGCTTTCTTCGGAGTCGTTTCAGATAGGTTGCTGTCGCTATGAGTGCCGACGACGCTTGGTGGCGGCGTGGATATCTCCGCCGCTCGCTTCTTTGACTGCTGTTGTTGTACCGATTGAGCGGCACGAAGGGTTTTCAAGGCGAGCACACCAACGTCAGGCAGGCTGTCCACGAGCTGTGACTCACTTTCCTGCGATTGCGGAATCGCGAACGAGAACTCAAGGTTGCGCATTGCTGATGACGGTCTCGTAGCAGCAGGTTTTGGAGCAGGGGCAGCCGGAGCGCAGATGCACACAGCTTCTCCGCAACGACAAGAAGAGTCGATGAACTCGTACGACTTTTCTTGAGACGCCGAGAGCTGTGGGATGCTCGCATTGCTCACCTTGTCGCGCTTCTTGAGCGCCACATGCACGACTGCCTCCGGTGAGGCCTTCGACGGCTGTGTCGGTGTGAGCTCCTCTTGGCTGTCGTCTTCTGACAGCATTCGATTTAGCTGCATTGGTCCTGCAAGCGCTTGGACGTCCTGAAGTTTAGCTTCCCGTTCACGCCGTACCCGCTCGGCGAGCTCCGAGAGCGTCTGGTCTTCCGTGTTGACAAATGCATTGGGGTGCTGTTGGAGCGACGGGTTCGGTTGCCTCGGGCCGGCAAGCGCCTGAACATCCTGGAGTTTCGCTTCCCGTTCACGACGTATCCGCTCCGCGAGCTCTGTGAGCGTCTGGTCTTCCGTGTTCACGAACGCATCGGTGCCCTGCGAGAGCGATGACTTGGCCTTCTGCTTGCGCTTCAGGAACTGCGGTTTCCGCTCGGTACTCGACTCCGCCGCCGTCACCGGGGCGTTCGTCGGCGTCGACGGAATGCTCGGCGCGAGTGGGCTCGCCACGCGGTCCGGGCTAGCGGCCGCCAGCATCGCGTCTTGATCGATCGTATCCGCGAACGCCTCGTCGTTATCCGAGGTGACACCATCCACGTCATGGTCTTCTGGGTCGACATCGTCTTCAAACTCGTCGAGCTGCTGAGTTTCAGGAAGCGAGTCCATCGAGTCGCGACGCTGGTAGTCGTCTTCGTCGAGGCCATACGCGTCGCCTTCCACTCGATCATTCTCATTGTCCTGTCCATCGTCGCCACGCACGACCACCGGATTCGCCACGGGAAGTTCCAACGTTAGGTCCTCGGCTTCGCGACTCTCGCTCCCCGGTCTCACCGACGTCTCCACTGATTGCCGTACGGCTTGACGCGGCGCATACGCGTCAACATCACTCTCGCCGTCCATCGCCTCGTCGTCTTCCCCCTGCGAAGAGGTCATCTCCACGCTGGTCTCTTCGTGATCGTCAACGTCCTGTTTCGGCGGCACAGGACTCGCCTTCTTGGGTAGGCGGCTCTCCAGTGTCGACAGAAAACCGCCGCCGCCGTAGCCGCTGCGTTGTTGCGGCTCTTCCTCCGCTTCCTGTACTACCGGCATCTCCCGCGGGGACGCGGCCGTCGCGCCGCCGTCCTGCTGCGTGTCCTCCAGCAGCGCGTCGTGGAGCTGGCTGGGTGCCGGCTGGCTCATCTGCGACGCGTCGCTCACCGGCAGCCGCAGCGCGCCGCCCGCACGGGCCGCCGACGCGCCGCGCGCGCCCACCACGACGCTGTGCGGGCGCAGCAGCCCGGCAAACGCGTTCGGGTCGGCGCTGTACTGCTGCGACGTCACCTCCTCGTCCTCCTCCTCATGACGCGCCGCGCGAGACGGCTCGTCTACGTACAGAGCGCGCAGCGCCGTGTAGTCCGCGAGATGATCCATCGCACGGCGCTAGAACAAGCGGCGCGGAGACGGCAACTCGGCGAGAGCTTCCTTCGCTTCCTTCCCTCCACGGTCGAGACCGGTCGATCGGCGTTAGCGCGCCAAAAACAGCCAGCCTACTGATTTTAGGTCTACCGTGCAGCAGATTCTTGGTGTCATCAGGTGCAGTATGCATTAACGGAGGTAAAATATATTCCGCCAATCAAAGTGCTTTGATTGATGATTTTTCGGCTTCAACAATTGGACGACCTCATGTGTCCTAATCACGTCACTAATATAGGACCACCACAGAATTTCTGGCGTGCCCACTCGCCGTGTCCCTGGGGAAAAACACACACAAGAAAACAACACGCGCCAAAAAAGGCAGACTCCACCGAGGGGACCGCTGGAAGCCCCCTCGTTTCCTCCTCTCCGGGCGCTATATAAAGGATCCGCGACGCCTCGCAGCGCCGAGCAACGGACCCGCACACTAACTCCTCTCCTCCTCCTCGTTCTCCTCTCTCTGGCGCTGCCGCTCGCGCCGCCAGAACCGTTCTGGAAGCGCCGTTCTCCCAGTTTTTCCCCCCGACTCACCCACCAGCCCGCCCACCATGTGGAACGCTTTTGTGCAGCGCCGCAACGGCGGCGGCTACGACGAGCGCGTGCAGGTGATCGAGCTGAGCGACGACGACTGCAAGCTGCTGGTGGCCGCCGGACTCAAGATCCAGAAGGGCGCGAGCCCCAAGGACCTCTATTGCTTCCAGAACATGCCGTACTACGACGGCACGCCGCTTCAGGTGCTGCGGCTGCTCGAGGAGGCCAAGTCGGCCGGCCGCAACGTGCGCCAGGCCGCCTCCGCCTTCCCCACGGAGGTGCCGGCGAAGCGCCCGCGGCGCTCGGTGGCGTCCAGCAGCGCGCTGGTGCCGACGTGGGCGCAAGGCGACGACGACGAGTCGCTGAGCGCAACGGACGAGAACCGCGCGCTGCCGGAGCTGATCAAGATCGCGGCGTCGGGCGCGAAGCTGCCGCCGTCGCCCGTCAAGGGACGCAGCGGCTCGGTGCAGTACAGCAAGGTCTCGTCGCCCCTGAAGCCGTCGTTGGCGACACCGACCAAGCGCGGCGGCTCGCCCGTGGCACGACGCAGCCACCGCACGAGCATGAAGATTGACGTTGTGTCCGTGCAGGAAGAGACGCCCGCGTCGTCGTCGCGCAAGCGCAAGAGCGAGGCCGGCGGCTCGCGGTCGGCGTCCCCGCTGACCGCGCTGTTCTCCCCGAAAAGCATCCGCACGCCGTCGCCCGGGCTCAAGACGCGGCGCTCGAGTGTGCTGAAACAGTTTGAAACGCCCGAGCAGCCCACGGGAAATGAGACCCCGAAGACCGTGCCGGCGCCGCCCAAGCGGTTTTCCACGACCACCACGCAGTACACAGTGACCACGACCACGACGAGTGACGTGGACGATGACGAGGAACTCAGCGACGGCCTCGTGGACGACGCGCACGAGGAAGACGAGCGCGCCTGCTGTGACGTGAAAAGCGTGGTGGAGCCGATCTTGGATGCGCTGCACCGCACCTCATCTCGCTTCCAGAACGCGTGGGAAGAAGTACGTGGGCTTTCGTCTTCGCTTGTGCTGATTCCGGTATCCGACCTCGGAGCGGAAGAGCCGAGTTTTCATGTTGCTGACCTGCGTGACGATGCTGTCGATCTCTTAGTACTCGAAGGTGACCCCGACGCCGACGAAAGCGGCCAAGACCAACTGAGTGATCTGTGGGCTGCACCAGTGCGATCTGGCGGGAGCAGCGTGCGCACGCGCGGACAACGCAAGGCGGTCCGAGGATGGAGCGCTGCTTTTCCGTGGAGAAGGCTCTGGTGAGCGCTGCTTGTATCTATTATTCACAGAGACCACATTTTACCCACGAAGCCACGTGCCGTTTCCACCACAAACACCAAATGTACTACCAAGCGTCAACGTTGACAGCCCCACCAAACTCACTTCCTCTCTCTCTCTCACTATTTCTCGCAGGGGATTTCTAACGTCGGCTAAACATAGTGAGGAGGCGCATCCCAGCCCCACGCGGTTTGCGTCTGCTCAGCTCGTCACATCCTTGGCATCGCTGTTTTCGAGTCAAATAACAACCCGCAAGTCATGGAGAAAATGGCCAGCGCCGTCGATGGCGGCGTTCTCAGTGGATCCTCCTCCACGCCCAGCCTCGCGCCGCCGAGTTCGTCAGACATGCTGTTCGAGGCGGCGCTGCAGCTCGAGTTTGAGCAAAAGCAGATCAACTCGATCAAGGCGGGCTTCACGTGGAATCCGCAGGACGGGGGCAAGCCGACCTTCCCAGAGTGCACCTGCCTGACGCTATTCAAGAAGGGCAAGTACAACGAGATCGCGTGCGAGGCCCACAAGTTCACGCTGCGCAACTCCAAGCCGCACCCGTACATGCACCGAGGCGGGCTCCCGCTGGCACAGACGCCACCGCCATCGACAGCCAAATCGCTCGGCCATTCCCAGTCGGCGCCGACGCTGATCTCGTCGCTTAACTTGCCCGTGTCCCCCATCAAAGCAGCGTCCACGAGAACAGCACTCCAGAAACCCAAGACCAAGCAGAGTAAGCGCGCCACGACGCTAGGTGAAGGAACCACAGCGCCAGCATCGTCATCATCAGGGTCATCCAGCCGACAAGGCACCTCCGCGCGTAGCCAGCGTTCCAGCACCAGTGCGAGCAACAACAAGGACGAGCTCTCGCCAACAAAAGTGCTGCCGTCGCTCGCGAAATCGCCCGCACCGTCCAATTCCCTGCCACCGCCCGACCGAGACCTCGAGGAGATTATCCACGAGAGCTTTCATCCACTGGAGCCGATTGTGTTGCGCGGCGAGCGCATGATGCTCGAAATGGCTGATGTGCAAAAGATGCTGGACCAGTACAACAAGCTGATCGAATTGCAGGCCGAGACGCCGCGCAACATGGCGGTTCTCCACACCCGGCGGTCGACTCTACTGGCCGCACTGGGGCGATACGACGAGGCGCTCCACGACGCCGAGGAGGCCATCCGACTCAAGCCCACGGCGACTGTGGTGAGTGTAACGTGTCCCGCCGTGTGGTTCCAGTGGATGGCTCACCAGGACACGCACATGTGCTGCTATGTAGGCGTACTTTCGAGCTGGCTTTGCGTTGTACGGGCTCGGTCGATTCGCCGACGCGACCAGTTTGTTCCAGCGAGGGCTCGCGTTCGACGTGCACTCGCGGCAACTGCGCCACGCGCTCGACGTGACGCTCGGCCATCTCCGCCACCACGCGCGCCGCAGCCCGGTCCAGGTCCAAGCACCCGACCATGGACTCTCTATTCACTCGCCACCAAAACGCGGAGTATTCTCTGATTCATGAGCGACGAAGCGACATTACGGTAATGGACGGCGCTTTGATGCTATCGCCTCACTGGGTACGCAGCATGCATTTTCCCCCTATCCGCCGCGCGAGGCGCGCAGATATCTGATTTGCTCGAAAGTTGAATTCCAAGCCGCGTCCGCCTCCTACTGGATCGCAGCGGCGAACGAGTCGCGCACCCACTCCGGTCGCTTGCACAACTTCCCGGGCACATCCCAGCCGTGTACGTACCGCGTGCCAGCGGGCGCGACGAATTCGCTGTGGCGGAAGATCGGACCGGCGTACATCGTGTTGTCCACGACGACGGCACACAGCTCGCCGTGGCTCACCTGAAGATGCAGCACGCCGCCAGGGTCCGCGCGCTCCGGGGACGGCGGGTTCGTGAAGATATCGATCACCTGGTTTTCGTTGTCCACGCTCTGCGACGCCGAGCGATAGAAGAGACCCGGGTACCATCCTTCGAAGCGGCTCGGGCCACTCGCGCGGTGGCCTTCCATCACGGCCTTGAGGAACTTGTCTTGTTCCTCGGTCAGCTCGAGATGATTTGCCTGGGCGACCGTGACGGCCTTGAGCTTGCGCATGACCTCGGCAAAGTTGGCAAAGAAGAACTCGACCATGCGGTCCATCTTCGGATACTCGCGGGTCCAGCTGCTACCCAGTTGGTTCATCTCCCGCGAGAGCGCCGCGCAGCGCGTCGCCAACTGCGCCATCTTGTCCCAGAAGTCGGGATACGGGTCCACGAACGCAGCCGGGTGGCTGCAGCCGCCCATGAGCGAAACGGACTGCTTGGCGGTCAGCACTGTGTCGTGCTTGAGCTGCATGTACGATCCGATCTGGGCGTTCATCGTACGTAGGTTCCACGTCTGCGTCTGGAGTCCTGCGTCTTCATGGGCCGCGGGCTTGGACAGCTCACGGAGCGCGAGCATCCACAGCGTCACGAGGCTGGCGTCGCTCGGGTCCACGCGCGCGGTCTCCTGGTCCAGCACTTCGCGCAGCGCGATGAGATTGGACGCGTACGGAAGTCCATCACGGAACCCCGCAAAGTCGGGATCGTCGGGCTTCGCGGCCATGCGCTTGGCGAGCACGTGGCTCGCGGCGTCGTTCCCCATCACGGCGAACGCCACGTCCACCGCACTTGGAAGGCTTCGCACAACCTTGGCGTCCCCGTGGCGCACGCGATCAAACACGACCCTCGACATCGCAAACGCGTCCCACGCGGCATACTGCCCGAAAAAGCAAAACACCGCCGGCAGCGGCGTCGCCCCGCGCGTGCGTGCTTCCTCCCGGAGCTGCGCGTTCACGAGCTGCGTGGCTGCGCCCGACGCGCGGATCTTTTGCTGCAGCGCCACGCACCACGCCGCGTCACGCACGTCTTCGAGGCGGAAGTCGCTCGGCAGCATCTCGTCGAGCGTCCGCGGCGTGAGCGCGTCAGGTCCGTATCCGCTGCCCACCAGTGCATCCAGCGTGCGCTCGTACGCGGCGAGCACGTCCGCGACGTCGGCCGCGCGGAGCAACTGCACCACGCAGCACGCGACGCGGAGCTGCCGCATGTCGCTTCCGGCGTCGCCCGTGCCGTCGATGCGCAGCTCGCACAGCGCCAGCCACATGAACGCGCCAAAGTACAGCTTCAGCCCGTGCGTCTTGGTGTAGTGGCCGCGCGGCTCGAGCTGCGAAAAGTCGATTGTGCGGCGCGTGCCGAAGAGCTCGACTTGGACCACTTGCTTGGCCTGCGTGGCGCGCCACAGCGACTCCACGCGTTTGGTCGCACCCGCGACGATCTTGCCTTGCAGTAGGCTCAGCGCGACCGCCAACACGTCGTGGACGTCGGTCACGAGCGGCGCCAGCAGCGCGTCGCCCTGGTGCGCTCCAGCGAGCGCGTCAACCTGGCGGAGCGTCTTCTCGAGCACGTGCTGGAGCAGCGGCTTGAGCGACGCCTCCTCCATGTCCATGTAGAACGCGTCGAAACTCATGTGCCACGCGTGGAGCACGGCGTCGGCGCTCACGAACACGGGCATGTCGTCCTGGTACAGGTCGTTGAACAGCGCGCCGAACGACCGCGCGCGGCGGCCTTCGCCGTCCGGCACCAGCGTCACGCCGTGCGCCGCGAGCGCGCGCTGCTGCTGCTGGTCCAGCCGGTAGTCGCCCGAGCGCCTCGCCTTGAGCGCGTGGTGCGTCGGCGCCTTCAGGATCGCGTCCACGAACGCGTCGCCGTGGACGCGCCGCGCCTCGGCGCGGGCCGCGTCATACTGCGCGTTGAGCGCTTGCGGCGCGGCCTGGAAGAGCTCCCAGAACGCGCAGTCCTCGAGCGAGCGTGGGGGTAGAGACGCGGGGGCCTTGGCGTAGCGACGCAGCAGATCGTCGTGCGAGAGCGACGTGCCCAGGCGCGCAAGCGAGGCGTCGAACGCCGTCGCGAGCGCTTCGCGGTCCATCGTCGCGTTATGTCGACTTTGAACCCAATTAACACTAAATCTCTGGGTCAACCGAAGCTGTTTCGGGGGTAAGGTCGGTCGGTCGGGAAATTTCATTTGTCTCTCACGCTTTTTCTATTTTGCCTCTGAAGACGCAAATTTCAGAACCAGCAAACCCAATCACGACCGATGCTGTGGCGATAAAAGCACTCGCATTGGCCAGAAAGCTGCTTCGTTCCATGGCACGAAAGTCAGGAGGGATGTCATGAAACAATATATAACCCTTCCCCTATCATATATCAGATCCATGATCACTCGGAATTTGAAAGTACCCACTATAATATCCAATATATACATCTGTAGAGAAAACGTCCGACCAAGATTATTTTCTTTGCTTTCTCTGCAACCGCTTCAGTTGGCAAGGTGGGAATGGCACCACCATGTTTTCCGAAAATTTGCGCAGGTTCCTACGCCAGCGAGAAGTTCTCATATCAATTTCCGATCGAGATAGTGTCAATGCATCAGAGTGTTGGTCATTTTTATACTTGGTTTCAGTATTGCTGTTGAGTGGGACGGGGTGAAATCTTCGGTTGACTCAGAGATTTAGGCTGTGTTCGATCTCGAGATAAATCGTTTTATCTAGGGAGTTAAATCGATTTATGTCATTTTCCACGATCGAACACGAAGCCAATATAAATCGATTTATGGCACATAAATCGCTTTATCGTAGATTAGCTGTATCGACG
>JAADWV010000556.1:0-22403 GCA_023336295.1 Pythium folliculosum | reverse complement strand
GATCTTACTGACTTCGCCGACCGATGCCCCTCTCCAAAAGAAGCTACGACACCTGGCTTTTGCACACAGGCGTAGATCGAAGGAGTGCGTAGAGCTTGGCCTACTCGGACGACTGTGGCTCTGCATGCCAGAGCGGGAATCCGTTGCCGAAAATGGCATTCTGTGTCAGCTTCATGTATCACCTTTTGCGCAAATTTTCGATTTGTATCACGTCTTGCAATTTTCCCAATAGCCAGAGAACTGCATACCGACCAGTAGTTCGTAAATAACGTTATTAAGATTCAAGGAGCAGCTTCAAATGGCGGCGTGAACTACGTGTTGCGAAGGGATCGGGATACTGACATAGAAGAGGAGCAGAGCACGAGGAGAACATGTCGCGAATGCCGACGAACCGCAAGGTTCCCAGCGCTGCCAGCCAACACGGTCTTCTTGCGGCCAGACAAGTTAATGCTGATGGCAGCGCCACGCGGTCTATTTGCGCGCGCTGCGTCGTTGCACCTCACATGCTGGCACCGTTGACACACCAACCGCGCTAATCTTGTGGGTCCCCATCGCACCCGAATGGTACTGTATCCGCGGCACAAGCCGCGCAGAAAAATATGTGCCAGTACCTTTTGGTCAACGCGGAGGAGCCAAAGTGTAGCCATCTTCATGTACTGATAGCAGTTGTAGACATACTGTTTGCAGATATTGCGATTGTATAGTACCCCCCCCCCTTCCAAAATCTCACTTTGAACTTTGGAGAGCCCCCCTGGAGCAAATTCAGTATGAGCGAGCTCACCAAGCGTTCGCGCGTGGCGCACGCGGCGGCGCTGGACGTCGCCGTGGGCTTGAGCCCGCCGGGCAGCCAGAGGGACGGCGAGTCCGCCGCCGTGCGCGCTGTCGAGTTCGACATCCGCCCGTCGTGCGCCGACGAACCGGCGCGGCGGTACCTGCGCCCGGCGGGCAGTGGAAGCCCCGCGGCCGAGACGCCGCTCGCGCCCACGGTGCGCGGCGCGGCGCTGCCGCCGGACGGCTCGCTGCGGCGCGTCGCGGCCGTGTGCTGCTCGTGGCCGGGCTTCGTGCGCGAGCTCAAGGAGATGTTTCTGCCCGCCGGGTACCCGGACTCGGTGAGCGAGGACTACCTGACGTTCCAGTGCTGGGACACGCTCCAGGCCATGTGCAGCTACCTGCGCGGCGTGCTCGCGACGCAGTCCGTGCTGCAGAGCGTGGGCGTCGGCGACGAGCACGCGACGCCGCTCGCGGCCGCGCTCCAGTGGGTGCTCCGCGACGGCTCGGGCATGCTCGGCGGGCTCACGTTCGCGTACGTCGTGGGCCCCAAGTTCGACGTGAACGTCAAGCGCTGGCGGCTGTTCGCCGACGTGATCAACGACGTCGGGCTCTCGCTCGACATGGTCGCGCCCTACTTCCCGTCGCTCGTCACGCAGGTGCTGTGCGTGTCCTCGATCTGCAAGACCATGTGCGGCGTCGCCGCCGGCTCGACGCGCTCGTCGCTCATGACCCATTTTGCCAAGCGCGACAACATGGCCGACTGCGCCGCGAAGGAAGGCTCGCAGGAGACCGCGGTCAAGCTGTTTGGATTGATCTTCGGCATGTACTTTGCGAACGCCGTGAACGCGTCCAAGCAGAGCGTCTGGGTCGCGTTCGTCGTGCTCACGCTCGTGCACGTGTACGCCAACTTCCACGCGGTCTCGTGCCTGTGCATCCCGACGCTCAACCGCCAGCGTGCCCACATCCTCATCGAGCGCTTCCTCCAGGGCGCTAGCGCACCAGCGTCCGCGTCCAAAGGTGCCAAGGCAGCCGACCCAACAGGAAATCCGGTGCGTCGCCTTCCGTTTCTTGAGTGTTAGGGAGGATCTCAACTGACTGTGTGCTACAGTTTTCAATCCGTAGCGTGAACCTCGTGGAGCCCATCTTCGCGGACCCAAAGCTGCCGATCCTGGATGTGGTCATGGGCGCGCAGCTCTGCCACGCCGTGCCCACGCACCAGGAGCTCGACCGGCTGCTGCAGCTTTACGCGTGCGTGGTCTGGGTATTGTTTAGCCTTTTTGCTGATCTTCACTGGTGCTGACTACGATCCGTTGTCTTTGGCGAGCAGCGACGAAGCCTACATCTTGAGTATCCAAGGCGGTCGCGTCCACGTGGTGTTCCAGGCCGACGTGGCGCCGCGGGACGAGCTGCGCGCGTTCTTCCAGGCCGTGCTGGTCCTTCAGAGTCTCCAGAGCGCGCCGTCGCCACCGTCGCCGTGGGATCTCTTACAGACGTCACACGCCAAGATGACCACCGAGTTCGAGTTTTTCTACCAGCAGATCCAAAGCAGCGGCTGGAAGACGCACATGTTCCTGCTCAACACGTCCCAGTGGCGCGTCAAGCTCACGAACGACGCGTAGTAAGGATCTCTGCGTCCCAGGGCAGAAAGCGTGTATACATATCCAAAACGCACAACATAAGCAGAGTCCGCCAGTGAAGCGGCTGATCCATGCGCTAGTACTCGATCGCGCCGACGGCACTGGACACGCCAGCGTAGTCCCGTGAATAGCCACGGCCCGAGCCCTCACTTGTGGATCCAGTTTGTGCCTTATTGGTCGAAGGAGACGCCGAGCGTGTGGCGCACAATCATTCGCCGAATACTTTTCGCCCACGAACCGTTCTGTCAGGGCAAGTTGGTGGTTCGTGGGCCACACACGCTGAACCCGACACTGACAGCTCCAGTGCCCCTAGGACGAGATTGGAGATCCGATCGTGACGCCATCACGCTGTCAGTCCCGCGTCGCAGGGGGAGACAACCTTTCATTACAGGCTCTTCTTTGTTCTTCACGCTCTCGCGCCATGCCTTACGGGCGGGTGGCTGGGCTATGCAAGATACGGCCGCGCGCCCCGATGCGAGGAAAACGCCCCGCGCCGAGCGCTTCGCATCCGCGCGAAGATTCAAAACGCCCACGCACCAACTTCAACGAACCGCGTTTCCGTCATTCTCAGATTCCCTCGGGTGCACGAGTTGCTGCGGAAAAATGTCCCGCGTGGCCAACTGTGGCCAGAGTCCAGTACTACCTGCCAGTGGCATTTCCTGTCCGGCGGCGGCCACTCTGGCGGCAGGCAGCCTCCTCTCAAATCTCACGCCCGTGTCCACCGTGGTCTTCCTCGCTCGAGTCGTACTGTAACGAATTTCGAAATAATACACTAGTTCATCTAGAATCACAAAGCTGGGTGGAAGATTGGCTCATTCCAGCCATTCGCCGAGGGGTGTAGAAATTCTCCGCGTTCTCCGAGGTGAGGTTTGCCCACCACTCGGCTCGAATCTCGGCGCGGGCGAATCCATCACCGCCCCTGCCCCGTCCCGTGTCCACGACTGGAGAAGAGCTTCTTCCACTTGTCCGTAGAAAGGACGAATAGCTCATCAAGTTGATGATCAACCTCTGCCCCGAGTCGCAGCAGAAGTTGATGAGCTTCTCGCACACGAGCCATTGCCTCCTGCGCGGGCTTGTGATTGCGGAGCGTCTTCGGATTGCGGTCTGCCCGCCATGGCGATGTGATCGCTCCCCCTCTACTGTACCTCATCCTCGTCTCTCTCGGTACTGTATCGGATGAGGCGGCGAATCTCTCCTTCCCAGGAAAGCCTGTCAAGAAAGTGCGCCGTCCCAGGACTGGCGGTGGCCGCCGCCGCCCTGCCCCTCCCTGAGGCGGGTGCGGTGCCTCCGTGTGCGTGGACCCGCGAGTCAATCTGGACCACCGAACTTGTGCGAGCTTTCGCGTGTTCTAGCATCCTCCTCATTCCGAATTGCGCTCGCTTCCCCTCAAGCATCCACCGCCTCCAAGCCTTTCCAGGATGAAGCTCTTCGTCGCCGTGCTCGCCGCCGTCGCCGCGGCCGCGGTGCTGCCCGCGCACGCTGCCATCGACGACAGCGTCTGCGTGTACAAGACCACGACGTCGCAGTGCACGCCCGCCGCGATCTGCGCGTACCAGCCCAAGGCCGGGGACTCGTCGCCCGCCAAGTCGTGCCGCGTCAAGGCCGCCGCCGCCAAGCTGCCGCAGCAGGTGCACCTCGCGTACGCCGGCGCCACGGCCGGCACGGGCATGACCATCTCGTGGGCCACGTTCGACAAGGTCGCGGACTCGACCGTGTGGATCGGCACGTCGGCCGACGCGCTCACGCGCCGCTCGGACGTGGCCGTCTCGATCGCGTCGTACTACTCGGAGGGCGACTACACGCTCTTCCAGAACCACGCGACGGTCACGGGCCTCTCGCCCAACACGCAATACTACTACAAGGTGGGCAGCGCCGCGGACGCCACGCTCGCGAGCGAGGTCTCGACGTTCACGACCGCGCGCGCGGCCTCGGACACCACGGCGTTCGACGTGCTCGTGTACGGCGACCTGGGCTTCGGCGACAACGGCGAGGCCTCGGCCGACTACATCAACACGCTTGCGAGCAGCAACGCGTTTGTGTATCACGTGGGCGACGTCGGGTACGCTGATGACGACTTCCTCGTGCCCTCGCAGGCGCTCGGCTTCTACTACGAGAAGGTCTACAACAAGTGGATGAACTCGCTCACGCCCATCATGAGCAAGGTGCCGTACATGGTCACTGTCGGCAACCACGAGGCCGAGTGCCACTCGCCCGCGTGTCTCGTGTCGTCCTACAAGAAGGCGAACCTGGGCAACTACACGGCCTTCAACGCGCGTTTCAAGATGCCGTCGGCCGAGTCCAAGGGCGTCAAGAGCATGTGGTACTCGTTCGAGTACGGCCCGATCCATTTCACCAGTATCTCGAGCGAGACCGACTACCCGGACTTCCCCTCGAACGCCTACACGGGCAACAAGAACGGCAACTTTGGCAACCAGCTCGCGTGGCTTGAGGCGGATCTCCAGAAGGCTGCGGCCAACCGCGCCAACGTGCCGTGGCTCATCGTCGGCATGCACCGCCCGCTGTACCACCGCGCCGACACGGACAGCAACAGCAAGCCCACGGGTTACTCGGCCACGCTCCAGAAGGCCTTTGAGGCGCTCTTCATCAAGTACGGCGTGGACGTGGTCTTCGCCGGCCACGAGCACTCGTACGAGCGCCACTACCCGGTCGCCAACAGCGTGCCGGTCAAGGACGGCGTCTCGGCCGACGGTAAGATCTACGCCAACCCGAAGGCGCCTGTGTACATGGTGACGGGCGGCCCGGGCAACCCGGAGGCCAACAAGCTCTCGGGCAAGAACGGCGCGATCTCGTGGAACGTGCTCGAGTCGGCCGAGTACGGCATCAACACGATGCGCGTCACGCGCAACAGCCTCACGCTCAAATACGTCACCTCGATCGCCAAGCCGCAGAAGACCGTGGACGAGTTCATCATCACCAAGATGTAACCAACACGCGTCGTTCGCCACGCCTCCCCCGTCCATGTTAGTGCGCGTCCATAACGGATATGAATGGAAACGTTTTTCTTCTCTCTCTCTCTGGTGTCGTATCAGACTTCCTTACTGGACGCTTCTAGGGACAACGAAGCGGTCCATGACGTGGAGAGTATCCCGCCGTCCCGCCGTCCGAATTGGTCTGTTTTCCGGTGCATTGTCCCTCCAGGGGTACTTGTCCCTCACGGATTGATGGGCGGAGAGCTCTCGGGGTGGCGGGAAGCAGACCTGGGCCTCCGTGCCGAGTGTGTCGGGAGCGTCCAGGAGCGATAAGCAGCAGCAAGAGCCGTGCGGATCGTCGGTATTTCGGTGGTGGTTTTCGGCGCCTTCCCGTCTCGCGCGGGCAACGTCGTGGGCCCCGCGGCGGTCGACGATGCCGCGTGCGCGTGGCGCCTCGCGCCGTTCCGCTGCGAACCCAACGCGCTGTGCGCGTACCAGCCAAAGTTCGGGGACCTCACACCGAGCCAGTCGTGCCGCGTGGGCAGGCGAATGAGCTGCAGCAGCAGCTCCACTTGGCGTTTGCCGTCGAGCCCGCCGCATGACCGTCTCCTGGGCCACGTTCGACGCTGTGGGCGACAGCGCCGTCTGGGTGGGCACTACATCCGAGGACATCGCGCTGCGCGCGGACGTCCGCGTGGCCAGCGAGTCGTACTACTCGGAGGACAAGTACCCGTTGTACCAGCACCACGCGACGATCACGGGGCTCGCGCCGCACACGCCGTACTTCTACAAGGTGGGCAGCGCCGGTCGAACTTCGTGAACGCGCTCGCGAACGAGACGGCGTTTGTGTACCACGTCGGCGACATCAGCTACGCCGACGACGACTTTCTGACCCCGTCCCAGGCCCTGGGCTTCTACTACGAGGAGGTGTACAACAAGTGGATAAACTCGCTCACGCCAGCGATGAGCCGGCTCCCGTACATGGTGGCCGTGGGCAACCACGACGCCGAGTGTCACTCGCCCGCGTGTCTTGTGTCGTCCTACAAAAAAGGACCGTCTGGGCTACTACTACACGGCCTACAACACACGTTCCAAGATGCCGTCGGCCAAGTCCAAGGGCGTCCAGAGCATGTGGTACTCGTTCGACTACGGCTCGGTCCACTGGACCACGGTCTCTTCGGAGACCGACTACGACGGTGCGCCGTCCAACGCCTTCACACTCACGACAAAGAACGGCGGCTTCGGCGACCAGCTCCCGTGGCTCGAGGCCGACCTCCAGAAGGCTGCGGCGAACCGCGCGAACGTGCCGTGGCTCATCGTCGGCACGCACCGCCCAATCTACCACCTGGAGGAGGCCGACCGCGACGGCCGCCCCAAGAGCTGCTACTCCAAGACGCTGCAGCTCGCGATGGAGGAGCTGTTCCTCAAGTACGGCGTGGACTGTGGTCGTGTCGGGCCACCGCCACTCGTACGAGCGGAAGCTGCCCATCGCACGCAACGAGCCCGTGCTGGACGGCGTCTCGAACGACCGCACGCGGGACGAGAACCCGAAGGCGCCTGTGTACCTCATCACGGGCGGCGCTGGGAACGTAGCGGCCAACAACCTGGTGAAGGGCACGACCACTGCGCGCTGGCACGTGCTGCAGACGAGCGTCTACGGCGTCAACACGGTGCGCGTGACGCCCGCGGAGTTGGTGTGGAAGTACGTGGATAGCGAAACGCAGCGCGTCGCCGACGAGCTCACGATCACCAAGAGCGCGTGATTGATACAAACGAGAGGTTGAAGTCGGTAATTTTCATCTCACCGGTCGTGAAATATAACCGAACGTTCCTAAGTTTTACGGAAATGTGGACCACATAAAATCATATTTTGTGTTCAGCCACCCAAAATGTGGAACTGCAAGGAATCGCCCTCACCAAGGTATTTCTCCCCCGTTGAAGGGCCCAACCGTGGATGGAAGTCACTGCTCGCTAAGGGTCCGAGTATGGTGCGTCTATGTTTCTCTCTGAGGTATACCCTGTCCGTTAAAGACTCGACTAACCTCGCCTTTCGTAGGTGCGCATGCGCTTCCAGTTCCCGCCGGCGGCGCCCGCGCCCAAGCCGCAGCGGTTCCCCGTCGGTACGCGCGTGGCCAACCCGATCGAGGGCCGCACGGGCCACGTCGAAGGTTACGACAGCGCCGCGGGCGTGTACCACTTGGTGTTCAACGACGGCCACCAGGAGGACGTGCCGGACGCCTCTGTGGACCGCTTCGTGATCCGCAAGCCCCCGCCGCCGCCCGCCGTGGGCGCAGCCACAAAGCGCCTCGAGGACGTGGATGTAGAAGAGGAGGACAGCGATCCGCAGCGGCTCCTGGGCGTCGCGGTGGTCAAGACCGTGCGCAATTATGAGGGTAACGCCACCTCCGTGGGCGGCTGCGTCGAGACGTTTCTGCCCATGACGGGCTATTACCGCGTGGTCTACGAGAACGGACTGGCCGAGGACATGCGGCCGGAGGAGACGCGGCGCGCGGTGGCCAAGGCCGCGCGCAAGCGCAAGGCGCAGGAGCTCGGAGGAGAAGGAAAGAGCGAAGACGACGATCCGCTGGACGTGGAGGCGCGCAAGAAGCAGCGCGTGGGGCTCGACGGCGCGCGCGAGAAGCCGCTGGGGAGTGAGCGGCTGCCGAGCCGCCAGGCCGCGTACGAGATCGTGCGCAAGGTGCTGCGCGCGATCCTCGTGCAGGCCGACGTCAAGCCGCTGCGCACGGAGAAGCAGCGCCTCGCGGTCTCGAACGACGAGATCCAGCCCAAGAAGGCGCTCGAGAACTTTGTGGACGCCGACGGACTCAAGTTTCTCCAGAAAGTGCTCGCGCTCTGGATGAAGAAGAGCGAGACCCACCGCGGCGCGATGCTCGTGCTCAAGATCCTGGCGGCGCTGCCCGGCGTGACCGCGGAGCTAGTGCTGGCCAGCCAGATCGGCAAGACGCTGCGTCGCATCTCGCAGCTGAGCCGCCAGCTCGACCACGTCGACTCGGCACTGGGCGATCTGGCGGACTGGGTCATCTACACGTGGAAGCGTGACGTTGTCGCCAAGGCGGGACTTGCCTCGGCCAAGGCGCGAACGAACCAGCAGGCCGCCGAGTTGCAAGGAGAGAGCCAGCCGAGGCTGTACGTGCTGCCCGCGACCGCACAGCTCAAGGCCAAGCAGCGCGAGGCCATGACGGCGCATCTACGAAAGTTGCTCACCACAGAGCCCGAGCCGCCCGTGGAAGACACCGAGCCGGCGATCTTCCTGGCGAACTACAATTCGCTCGGGTCGATCGACAAGCGGAGGCCAGTGCGTCAGATCATCCATATCGAGTCGCTCGTTGAGCGCGTGCGGAAGCGCCACGAGGACCAAGCGGCCAAGTCGACCGACGACGAAGCCGGTGACGACGAGAACTCCCCGTCCAAGAGCCTGAACGGTGCACAGACTCGCAAGATTCGCTTCCGCCGCCGGGACGAGATCATCCAATTTAGTATCCACGTCGCGCCGGTCAAGTTACTCGCGACGGACCGCACTAAGATCATGGACGCGCGGATGCGGCAACGCAGCGACTCGCTGGACGACATTGACGGCGGCGAGGACGCGAACCAGAAGCTGCCGCCGCCCAATAAGCTCGCGGCTCCGGTCAAACCGATCCTCAAGAACAAGCAGGAGGAGGTCATGGTGCCGTACAGCCGGATCGCGTGGACATGAAGTGGAGGTAATACAGATTCGATTTCGAATAGCACACAAGCTGTGGAGACGCAATGTCTTCCAAGTTGTTTTGAAGCGCCGATGAGCATGCTAATGATGTCGGCATTGGATGGGCGTCGCTTTCTGTTGAGACAGGTTGAGCGGACGCAATCGAGCCGATCCCGTCGGCACGGCCCCCGCCTTACAGTCAGCGGTAAGGCGACTGGCGCTGAAGACACGTGAGTGCAGAAGAGGAAGCGCGCCGTCAGGCAAGCGTTCGAAACGAATCCTTTCGGCTCGTTCGCCCTCCCTCTTCCGTCGATAGCCCATCAACAATCTCCGGAACTCTTCCAGAAAACGAGCCACTTGGCGTCTCTCGCCTTCAGATCGGAATCCGGAGATGATTTTTTCCGGATTGTTTTCCGGGCGAATCTTGAGCTGTCCGGAGATTCTGGGTGTTGACGTTTGCCGGGCGAATCTGACGCCCAGTTGATGACACGAGGACCTTGACACGCACTGATGGGTGCGGGCCTCCTGTGGACATGGACACGGCGGTCTGAAAACAAAAAAAACTCTAAGAAAAGCAAAACACAAAAAAAACGGGGGAGAAAACTTGTGAAACTAGTTACGGCGTTTTTCTCATCCACTACGCCACACTTCGGGCACAGCACCGGTATGGCATGGAAGCGTGATCGGTTCTCAGGTTGAAGACACGAATGCCCAACTGCTCCTTGGACGAAACGGCGCTTGAAGAACGGCAAATGTCCCTCTCAATGAGAGGGGTAGCAGCACGAATTCACTGCGACTTGGAACACCGGTCCAGCGTTTTCGCGGTGACATGGCTTTTTTATGGCAACTGTGCACACGAATCTTTTTTCTCTTGGGGTGTACAAACAGAGACAGACTTGCATGTCGGGGGATTTTACACGGCTTTTATTGATTTCAACATGGCAAGATACTCGGGTTTTGTGAACTACACAGTATTACCACCCTCTGAAAGTCGCATTTTTGGAAGATATCTGCCAGTTCTCTCCTCTTCCTGCGTATGCCAGTTGAATCTCGGCCACACCAACTGGCCACAGTTTCGCTTGGCGTGTTCGTTGAAGTCTCGACTAAAGAGTGTTTCTTCCGAGAAATGAGGCATCCGCAAAAAAAGCGAAAAAACGAAACGAAGAAACGAAAAGAAAACCTCCCTCTTCACGCGGACACAAACAGTACTCGCCGTCATGCCTCCCCTCCCTGACTGACTGATGGGGTGACCTGGGGGCGTCCCGGCGGTTCGCTTGACACGCATCCATCCGGCTCGCTCGTCGCTCATTCCGCAAGTTGCCCCCCTCCGCTCCCCTCCTCTCCCCTCCCCTCCTCCTCCTCCATCATGCTCCGCGTGCTGGCGCTCTGCGGCGCCGTGGCCGCGGCGGTCGCGACCGCGCAGACCGGGCCAATCGACGACAGCGCGTGCGACTTCAAGCTGCTCAAGTTCCGCTGCGAGCCCAACGCGCTGTGCTCATACCAGTACAAGTTCGGCGACCTCACGCCCAACCAGTCGTGCCGCGTGCGCCCGTTCGCGAACCGCCTGCCGCAGCAGCTCCACCTGGCGTACGCCGGCGCCGCGGCCGGCACGGGCATGACGGTCTCCTGGGCCACGTTCGACGCCGTCGGCGACTCGAGCGTGTGGCTCGGCACGTCTCCGGACGCGCTCGCGCTGCGTGCGGACGTCCGTGTGGCCAGCGCGTCGTACTACTCGGAGGGCAAGTACACGCTGTTCCAGCACCACGCGACGGTCTCGGGTCTCACGCCCAACACCAAGTACTACTACAAGGTGGGCAGCGCCTCGGACAACGCGGTCGTGAGCGAGGTGGGCTCGTTCACGACCGCGCGCACGAGCGGCGACGACACGCCGTTCGAGATCGGCGTCTACGGCGACCTGGGCTTTGGCGACAAGGGCGAGGCCTCGGCCGAGTACATCAACACGCTCGGCGACAAGCTGGCGTTCGTCTACCACATTGGCGACATCAGCTACGCGGACGACGACTTTCTGAACCCGTCGCAGGCGCTCGGCTTCTTCTACGAGGAAGTGTACAACAAGTGGATGAACTCGCTCACGCCCATCATGAGCAAGGTGCCGTACATGGTCACCGTGGGCAACCACGAGGCCGAGTGCCACTCGCCGGCGTGCCTGGTCTCCTCGTACAAGAAGGACCGGCTGGGCAACTACACGGCCTACAACGCGCGCTTCAAGATGCCATCGGCCGAGTCCAAGGGCGTCAAGAGCATGTGGTACTCGTTTGAGCACGGCCCCATCCACTTTACGACCATCTCGAGCGAGACCGACTACGACGGCGCGCCCGCCAACGCATACACACTCACCAACAAGAACGGCAACTTTGGCAACCAGCTCGCGTGGCTCGAGGCCGACCTCCAGAAGGCTGCGGCGAACCGCGCCAACGTGCCGTGGCTCATCGTCGGCATGCACCGTCCGATCTACCACCGCAAGGACACGGACGGATCGAACCAGCCCACGGGCGACTCGCTCGCGCTCCAGAAGGCCTTTGAGGCGCTCTTCGTCAAGTACGGCGTGGACGTGGTCTTTGCCGGCCATGAGCACGCGTACGAGCGCCACTACCCGGTCGCCAATAGCGTGCCGATCAAGGACGGCGTCTCGCCGGATGGCAAGATCTACTCGAACCCGAAGGCGCCTGTGTACGTGGTGACGGGCGGCCCGGGCAACGTCGAGGCCAACAAGCTCTCGGGCAAGAACGGTGTGATCCCGTGGAACGTGCTCGAGTCGGCCGAGTACGGCATCAACACGGTGCGCGTCACGCGCAACAGCCTCACGCTCAAGTACGTAGCCGCGGCGGACGAGAAGGTGCTCGACGAGTTCATCATCACCAAGAACTAAAGCGGCCAAACCCGCGAACAACCCTTGTGTGTGTGTAGTACGGGTCGGTCTCCGTCTCTCTGATGTTTTGAAATCATACTCATCCAATTCTGGATTCCGCATACTCACGACAACGTTCTCTCTTTCTCATTACCACCGCGCGTGGGCTAGATGACTATGATGGGTCGCTCAATCCCGCACAACTGGATGTGGCGCCGGCGCGAGCGCCGCAGGTAAATCTCGACGGCGATCAGCACGCCGACAACGACACCGCAGCCGCCCACGAGGCTGATCACGAGCAGCACGCTCCCGTCCGCTGATTCGGTGTCGGACCCAGAGCTCGTGAGCTTGTTGACCGCCGTGAGCGCGTCCTTGTCCCTGGTAGCTTGAGCGGCGGTGGACGCTGCGCCACTCGAGCCCGCCGACAGAATCGGCGCGTTGACGCCGGAGTCGCCTGGTGGCCCCTGTGTGGCGGGCTCCGAGTCGCTTTGGTCGCTGGAAGGCAAGCTGGTGGTTCCTGTCTCGGGCTCGCTTGAGGTGGATGACGCTGCCGAGTCCTTCGTGGACTCAGGCTCGCGGGTGCGTATCGGGGTGTTTGCTGGCGAGGCGGGGCTGCCTGTCGCCGAGTCTGGCGGTGGATCCACAAGCGGAATGAGGTTGAACTCGGGGCTCAGTCCCTGCGGTGGTGATACCGTTCCGACGTGCTCGCTCACAGTCGGGGCGCCGCTGGATGATCCCGGTCGGGATGCTGGAGTTGTGATACCCGAAGGGGGTTTAGTATCCACAGTGGGCGCCGACGTCGCTGGAACCGGGCTTGGTGTAGGAGCTTCCGTCGGTGAGGTCGTCACGAGTGGTGGGTCCGGAGGGGCTGTTGTTGAGACCGTTTCAGTCGGCTGGGAGGCTGAAGACGGCGAAGACGCTGGTCGTCGATCCACGTGGGGCGTGATCAAACCCGCATCACTAGTTTGCGGTACTCGCGCGAACGCGTTCGCGTTAGCGGACCACGGGAGTTCTGGAACTGGAAACAGCGTCTCGTTCGTCGTCGCTGCTGGCGCCGCGGTACTAGACGACTCTCCGATCGCTGGCGTCAATGCTTCCACTGGTGAGTCCAATGGAGTGGATCCTGCTTCCGTCGTTGGCTCAGTAGTCGAGACAACGATCGGTACTGGCGTCGGTGACGTCGTGAACGTGGCCAGCTCGATCGTTGGTGTCGGCGCCGGCGCGCCCTGCGCATCGCAGCCGCCACTCCAGCTCATGAGCAAAAGCAGCAGCGGTGCCACCGGGAGGCGTCGCATCGAGTTCAATTCAATCCAACACTTGACGGTTGGTCTCCAAGCGCAGTGGAGAAGTGGTAAAATGGCAGCGGGACGGCCGCGCGCCCCAACAATGGAAAGCGCTCCATCCCACTTGACCCGTAGCAGAGAGCCGTTCCAACGACGAAACCATCGGCGCTTGAACTGACCGACTGGCGGTGTGGGGTGGTGCCGCGGAAGAAGGAGAACGGTCCCCGCGCCGTCCGCGGACGTTTCCAGGAACCGCCGTCGCGTCTCGTCTGGACTCCCGCCACTGAGTTTTCTGATAACCATGTGATAAAACATGCCTATAAATAGTGGAATAACACATAAATCACGGATCGAATACATCCATTGATAGAGGAAAATGCAAGCTTTGAGTGGACATCTGGCGGTTAAAACCGGATATGTGCAGCAACAGGAACATGAGATATGGTTACACCCACAGTGCGCCGCGGAAGACTGCCATCTTCCTTATCGTCCTTGGCTGGACAGCAGAGGCCTGGACGCCGCCGGTGGCCTCGCCTATGCCGTGGGCGTCGTGGGCGACGGCAGCGCACCCACGGGCAGCAGCGGGCCGCGGCGCGTCTTGGCCTTGTACACCACGGCGGCCACGACGGCGGCGATCGCGAGAGCTCCGACAGCTCCCATCACGATGCCCGAGCCCGACGCGGCTTCGGCGTCGGCCTCCTGAGGTGGCTTCGTTGTCTCGGACTCCGCTTGGTTGAGCGAGAGCGCCTGTGCTCGCTCCGATTCGGCACGCAGCGAATACGAGGCCGTAGGCTCACGAGTAGCATCCGCCAAGACGATCCAGCCGGAGTCCGTGGAAGGAAGTTGCGCGGTGGCGGTCGAGATGGTCGCGCAGAGCAGCGCGAGCACGAGGAAGAATAGCGAGGAGACCTGCATGGTGGATAGATGAAAGGTGGCTAGCCTGGTTCGATGGGGCTTGGCTGGTCTGGAGACTTGCGGGGAGAATCACGAGTTGAGAAATGCCGTAACGGAGACCTTGCGTTGGTGGGAGCAGAGGGAGCAGGAGGCGTGGCAGGCGCGTCGACGCCAACGGAAACCTCTGTCTCTCAGTTTACCTGAATCACACCTAGAGAGGCACGCGCGGAGAGTGAGTCTGTAGTGGCTCCACCGATCTGACGATATTTCGGGGGTGGTCAGCCCGTGCTGAATCTCTGTGAGTTGCCCGAACCAACTCACTCAGCGTCTTGGAGCTGCCGAAGCGGGCACTTTTCCGCAAATTCTTCCATCGTTGGACTTGACCGTTGAGCTGCCTGCGTACGGTGCTGGACACGCTGCACATAGACTTGGCAAGGGCACGGTGGCCCACTGGCTTGTCGACGAGCATGTCTCGGTTTCAAGTGGCTCCTGAATCATGCACATCGTTTCAGTGCGATGGGCAGGGACGCGTCTGGGCCACGTGCTCGCCACAAACGAGGCTGACAGCCCCGGACCAACAACGGCTCACGCACGGATACCGTCCAGCAGCAAGTTCTCGACCGCGTCCATGAAGCGCGGCACTTTGTTCTCGGTCACGCGCAGGGTCTCTTTCAAAAACGCTTTGACTTCGTCGGTCTGCGCGAGTGGCGACGCCGGGTCGTCGCACCCCGTAGGGATCACGGTGCCCCGTAATGGCACACCGCGGCTGCACACGTGGACCACGACGTGGTCTCTTATGCCCTCAAGCGGACGCAAGACAACCCAGCCCGTGTTCAGGCACTGCGCCTCACTGAAGCTTCCACCGTTGGCGGTCGATCGGAACGAGCGCCAGATAAGCACCGAGCGACTCTCTTCCACGAACAGCCTCGAGATGGTCGTGATGGCGTCCTCGCGCTCGGAAGCACCGTCTTGAGATGGCGGGGCGAGGAACTTGCACGCGTGGACGCCCTGCGCGTATCGATACCGCTCGAGCTCTCGGTGCTGCCGCGCGAACTCACCCGAGACGGCTTGCCACAGCACCGGCTGGACCTTTCCCAGCGAAAACGGGAGCACCAGCGTCTGGCGAAGCTCTGTGTAGAAGGGCGCGTGGCTGCCATCGGTTGCGAGCGCCCTGACACTCGTCTGGCTTGGTGGTCGTTCAAGCAGGGAAACCCGAGCGTCTTGGTCCTCACCTGGTATCACTCTATCCACGGCGGCGTACGCGTAGTCGATATCGTCCATGAATTTGTCCAGCAAGCGCTCGAGATCGTCGCGAAGACCATACCGAATCGGGCGCCATGACGTCGCTGCTGGGAGTGATGACCGCGAGTAGTCGTTCGCACTTTCGCGAATGGCTGACTGAAGCAAGATAGCAAGCTGGAGCTGCCGCTCGAGTTGCGCGCGTAGTCGTTCGTTCTCTTCCTCGGCGCCGCGACGGCGCGCTGCCTGGCGCTTGGCAACTGCGCGCCAGGCGGTGCGGGGTGCCGACAAGTGGGCGACGGCACGCGACGCCATCATGGTCGCGAGCTGGCGCTCAAGCGACAAGATCTGCGCGCGGAGATAGACTTGCTCGGCGCGCACGCGCTGGCTCTGTGGCACACGACGCCGGCGCTGAGAAAGCTCAGGCACATAGACGGCTGGCGACGAAACCTCCGAGGCAGTGGCGGAACTGGTACTGGACGCTTCGGGGGCGCCCGCGGGCGTCGACGTGTCGTCGCTGCTGCTCGCGCCGTCTCCGGGGAACGCGTTGAGCGCGTCCATGAGCATCCACGAGTCGACGTCGAAACTCTGGTCGTCGAGAAGCCCGTCGAATGGCAGCGCGTCGTACTGCGCGTCCATCCTGAGATTCTTAATGGAGAAACGGGAAGTGAGCTCTTCGATCAGAGGGGAGGGAGGAGTGATGGTCTCTGGATTACGAAATCTTCAGAGCCCACCTGATTCTATTATGTCTGAGTATCTGAGTCAGATAAGCTTTTACGGCAATGGATTCCCTTGACACCTTCGCGGGAGAATCGATCGACAGGAGCGTGAAGCAACGACCACAAGCGAGTTCTTGTAGCTACGGTACTATTACTAATTGTATGCATTGGCGGACAGACAACTCGTGGATTCATGCGCTGTCCCGGGACTCGGCGTTGCAAGGGTTTGCTGAATCAGAACAGGAATGCATGCGGAGACCATCAACTTGCTCATAATCTCATGTACCAGCAGGTGCAACAGCTGCAACTCCCTAGGCTGCATGTACCTACGCTGCTTTCCGTTCACACGTGCTCGTTCTTGAGGTGTACACGTTGGTCTGGATAGGCCGCGCACATGTTGTTGTCCGATCGCGCGGCTTGCACATCGAATGTTCGCTGGTTAAAGCTTGGGAGCGGCACCCCAGACGCAGCCCCACGCGCCGGTCTTGATCACCTTGCACTCGGCGTTCGCCGGCGCAACGCATTTGTCCGCGTTCGTGTAGCTCTTGAGCTTCTTAAGGCAATCCTTGACGGTGGCATCGCCGATCTTGGGGCAGGCAGTGCGAGCGGGCTTGTCTCCGGTACCGCTGCACACCGGGCCCTGGATTCAGTACGTGGCGTCGCCCTCGACGCTGACGTCGCGGCAAGCCGGGGCCTTGGTGGTGGTCTGGGCGTTGGCCATGGCGACGGCGACCGCGGCGGCGAGGAGGATCGAGCGGAAGTTCATCGTTCTTGAACGTGGGGGGAAGCTGGGACTGGGCTTTCGAGACTACCTGTGGAGTGGGTAGTAAAATGAAGAATGAGAATGCCGAGCGACCGCGATCTGCTGCAGGTTAATCAAGAACAATCGTCGCGGATGTGCTGTGTGTAGTGGTGGTGGAGGCTGTGGGCGTTGAAGAAGGTCGGTGGTGCTGGCGAGCACGACGCTCTATATCAAAAACGAAGAAAGATTGGGCATCCTGATTATAGGGCCGATAGAGTATCAATTCGTTCGAGGCGACCGGGGCACAAAGTATGGTGCCGTCGCTTGTGGCTCTCTTGAGACCAGTGAGGAACTCGCCGGGGCTGTTGCGGTACTGCACGGTTGGTCCAGATGGGAGGGCTTGACTCATACCTTGAGTTTCCCCCTGTCCTGACTTTGTTCGTCAGTGGAGATTTTCGCAGGAGATTCAGCAAGCGCCATCCACCTTGGACGACACTCCCTTGCGCCTCGCTACGGAACGTACGAACGAGCAAGCTTTCATTGAGTGAGGATCCGCTCCATTGCTTTGTTCCCTACATGTGAAATAGCGAGCCTTTCGACCTGCCAGGCATGTTGAGGCCAAGTTAACCTGTGATTTCCAAACACGTTGCAACGAGATCTCGGACGTCCAGCAGATCGACGGACGCAGTGCACTGGATACCGCGTCTGCTCCCCCCGCAACGATCGGTCACGCTCGCTCCATACTCTCCAGCGATCTCCCACGCAGCCACTCTTTCACACACGCACATAACATAAGTTCTGCTCGCATTCCGGTCGGTTCGTCGTGTTGTACGTGGGCCCGCGTAGGTCGATGCGTCAACGCTGCGCGCCAGCGCCGTCCAGCAGCAGGGTCTCGACCGCGTCCACAAAGTCCGGTACGCTTTTCTCGGTCGCGCGTTGCATCCCGCCCAAAAACTGTTGCGCCTCCTGCGTGAATGCAAGCGGGGACGCCGGATCGTCACGTGCGGTCGGGATCACGGTGCCCCGAAGCGGCAACACGCGGTTACACACATGGACCACGACGTGGTCCGACTCGCTCGCGAGCCGCCGGAACACGACCCAACCGGTATTCACACACAGCGCCTCGTTCAGGCCGCCGGTACACCGCGCGGTACGGAACGCGCGCCAGACGAGCACCGTGCGGTCGGGCTCGACGAACAGCCGCGCAACACTCGTGATCGAGTTCTCACGAGTCGACAGAGCATTCGTCACGTCGCTCAGAGGTGCCGGGATGAGCACCTTGCACGCGTGGACGTCCTGCGCGTATCGATACCGCTCGAGCTCTCGGTTCTGCCGCGCGTACTCGCCCGAGATGACCTGCCACAGCACCGACTGGACCTTTTCGAGCGGGAACGGCAGCACCAGCGCCTGTCTTAGCTCAGTGTAAAACGGCGCGTGGCTGCCATCGGTCGCGAGCGCCCTCACACTCATTTGGGTGGGCGGTCGTTCGAACAGCGGGACCTGCGCGTCCTGATCAACACCGGGCAGCACCGTGTCCACGGCGGCGAAAGCGTAGTCGATGTCGCCCATAAAGTGGTCCAGTGAGCGCTCGAGATCGGCGCGGATGTCGTGGTGGATGGGAACAGCGACGGGCCCCAGCGCGGCACGGCGCGGTCCACTCGGTCCTGGATGCTGGCGCGCATGGCCCTCCGGATCGTCAGCGCGATCTGCAGCTGCCGCGCGAACTGGACGCGGAGCTTCTTGTTTTCCTGCTCCGCGTCGTGGCGGCGCGCCGCCTGCCGCTTGGCGACGCCGCGCCACGCGATCTGCGGCGCCTTCAGGTTTGTCGTAGCGCGCACCGCCAGCAGGGAAGCAGGGACGCGAGCTGGCACTCGAGCGCCGCGACCTCCGCGCGAAGACGGACCTGCTCGGCGCGCACGCGCTCGCTCTGTGGCACGCGACGCCTGCGCGTCGGCTCGGCGGCGCTGGCGGCAGCCATGCGGCTCGCTTCCAGCTCCGAAGCGTCCGAGCGCGAGGCGACTGGATCGTCCAGCAGGCCCTCGAGGTCGTCCAGCATCGCCCACGCGTCCACGTCGAACGCTTGGTCGAGGATCTCGTCCAGCGGGAGCGCGTCGAACGCGCGCTGCTTGTCCGGTGACGCGCGCGGTCTTGCCATCTCGTTCGTGGGGTTTGTGTGTTGGAAATTGTGTGAGCGGGACAAGCGAGGGGACTCCCTGTTCGAGTTCCCTTCCCTTTCAGTGCCAAGTCGAGCCAGGAGGGTCGGTGGGAGGTGAGACCGCCACTCTTCTAACCAGGAGTGACGGTCCCGATTGCCAAGCTCAGAGCTGCTGAATCCCTGATTCACGACTTCTCGGCGTCCGAGGCAGTTCGACTTCGAGGGGCGGCATCGTCGTGCGCATGCCCACAGTGTTATGACCGTGTAGTGCACCGTATGAACCAGGTCGAGGACTACAAGTCTATCGAGGCCGCCTTTCGGATGCAAATCAACGCCTCCCATGCTGTCAGGCCATCCGTGAATCTGGTCTCCCCAGTGGCCATGCTACTCGACGACTGCTCGGAGGTTGTGCCGCCTTGGCCACAGTGTGGGGCTCCCTGGAGACATTGCATCGAAACAAGCGGAACTCATAGAGCAGAGGCGATACGAAGAGCAGACAGGGAGTTGTAGAGCGCGTGGAGGCTCGCAGTTGGAGTTTGGGTATGCTTGGAAAGCATGAGTATCCAACGAACGTCGAAGTTCGAAGGCTCTCGCGCTGAAGGGGGAGGCCAGAGCGCAACACGCTCCCCCGCGGGTCGGTGCGTCTGGATCACTATGACCATCACTCGTACATCTCGTGGTGAGCCGGGGTGTGGGGATTTCTCGTCCTGACTTTGTTCATGGTTGACAGTCCAGATAGTCTCCGCCCATGCTCCGTGAAGCCGTGTCTGTGCGGGCGCCCGAGCCGTCGTCACCTTTCCACAAGGCGGGCCTGCCGCTCACCACGGGATGTTTAGACTCTACATCTCAATATTGAAGAACATGTATTACCGCTCGCGTGTTCCAATATGGAAGAGAAGGAAAGTGAATATGCAGTGGCACGCGGTCCAACCCTTGTGATAGCAGAGGACGCCTCGGAGACCGACTGCCGTCGCGTGCAGGGTCAAGAAGAATGGGAGGCGGTTTCAGTGCAGGGAGCGAGGCGCCTTACGGGGTGATGATGTTGACGTGGTTGCGGAGATCGGCCTCCTCCTGCTGCTTCTTCTGCTTTTGTTGCTTGCGGCGGACCACGAAGACAGCGGCCGCGACCGCGACCGCGACCGCGGCGACGACACCAGCGGTCGCCGCGGCGCCACCGCCAAGACCTTCGTCAGTGCTGTTCGTCACCGCATCGTCCTCAGCCTTGAGGCTCTGCGCACCGGGCCGCGTCGCAGCGGGCGTCGTGGAAGCCGGGGTCGAGGTCGTGGCGGCCGGGGCAGCGGTCGCCGGGGCCGAGGTCGTCGTAGCCGGAGCAGTGGGCACCGGGGCCGAGGTCGTCGTAGCCGGGGCAGTGGGCACCGGGGCCGAAGTCGTCGTAGCCGGGGCAGTGGGCACCGGGGCCGAGGACGTGGTGGCCGGGGAGGTCGTCGTAGTCGGGGCAGTGGTCAGCGGGGCCGAGGTCGTGGCGGCCGGGGCCGAGGTCGTGGTGGCCGGGGCAGTGGTGGGCGCCTTGGTCGTGACAGCCGGCGCGGTCGTCGTCGGGGCCACGCTGGCGGGCTTGGGGGCGGCCGTGGTGACCGCCGGCGCCGTACCCCAGACGCAGCCCCAGATGTCGTTCTTGCCCTTCTTGCACTCGGCGTTCACCGGCGCCACACACTTGTCGACGTTCGTGTAGCTCTTGAGCTTCTTGAGGCAGTCCTTCACGGCCAGATTGCCGACCTTGGGGCAGGCCGTGCTCGCGGCCTTGTCGCCCTTGCCGCTGCACACCGGGCCGGCGATGCAGTAGGTCGCGTCGCCCTCAACGCTGACCTCACGGCACGCAGCCGTAGCGGGCGCGACCGGCGTCGCGGACTTCGTCGTGGCCGGCGGGGCCGTCGTCGCCGTAGCGTTCGCCGGCTTCGGCGCCGCGGTTGTCGGGGCCGCCGTGGGAGTGGTCGTGGGGGCCGTCGTGGGGGCGGCAGCGGTGCTGGTCCACACGCAGCCCCACGCGCCGGTCTTGATCTTCTTGCACTCGGCGTTCGCCGGCGCAACGCATTTGTCCGCGTTCGTGTAGCTCTTGAGCTTCTTGAGGCAGTCCTTGACAGCGACGTCACCGACTTTCGGGCAGGCCGTGGCCGCTGGCTTGTCGCCGGCGCCGCTGCACACCGGGCCCTGGATGCAGTACGTGGCGTCGCCCTCGACGCTGACGTCGCGACAGGCCGGGGGCTTGGTGGTGGTCTGGGCGTTGGCCATGGCGACGGCGACGGCCGCGGCAAGGAGGATCGAGCCGAGGTTCATGGTGATTGCTTGGTAGAGCTGGAGGGTACTTGAGGGCAAGTGGAGAGAGGAGGCGGAGGTACTTTGCGGAGGAGGTCCCGAGTGCAAAGTGGCTGGCGAATTGGAGAATGAGAAGGCGTTTACCACCCATTGCCGCAGCGTGTTTGAGGGCCGGTCCTCTCCGTCTCGGCTGGCTGTCAGGATGCGCCCGCAACGCAGAGTTTCACTCGCCTCCAAGGGAAGGAAGGAGCCCCCACAGTAGGAGAACCGGTACGAGCGTGCGGATCCATACATTTCGTAAGAGTGGAGCCATTTCGTCCGATCGCGACATGGCTACATTGCCGAGTGGTTCTTCCGGCGTTGAGACCAGTGTGGAATCTTCCGGAGCCAGGGCGTTCCAGCTTCCCTCCGGTCCCAAGAAGCGGCACAACAGCGTCACGATAGGCACAAGAGGCGATTGGATTGCTCTGGTCGACTGGCGGGGCCAATGATGGACGCCCAAATCGACGACTGGATGATCTCGATCGACTCTCCGCTGGATTCCATCCTCTTAGAAGAGACCAGGAATCAAGCGCGCTAAAGATTCAACTCTCAGTCCAAACCGCTAGGACGGTGCTTCAATACTGGTGCAGCGCAAGGCGCAGGACCAGCCAGCGATGCTAGAGAGCACAAGAGCAGCAAAACGAATCAGGCAAAACGATTGAGAAAATAAAGTCCCTGTCGCTAAATGCAAACCCCCGGTCTCTAGAGGAAAATACGCGGGATGCAAGAGACCGGCCAACAGATAGGAAGCGCGGCAACGCGGCGCTTGCTCGGCGATCCGTCTTACGGGGTCTTGACCTCGATGCGGTGCTCGACGACCGACGCGGCCTCCTGCTCCTTCTTCTGCTTGCGCGACTTGCGCGTGTAGACGACGGCAGCGGCGACACCAACAGCGACGGCGGCACCAGCACCAGCGCCAAGGACGGCACCGGCCGGGGTGTCGCCCGAATCAGAATCACCCTCGGCCGCGAACGACTTTGGGCCCTGCTGCGTCGGGTTCGTGGGCTTCGGGGCCTGAGTGGGGCCCTGCTGTCCGGGGTTCGACGGCTTAGGGTCCTTGGTCGGCGGCTCCTGCGAAGGCTTGGGGTCCTTCGTCGGCGGCTCCTGCGAAGGCTTGGGGTCCTTCGTCGGCGGGTTCTGCG
>JAADWV010000555.1:0-22413 GCA_023336295.1 Pythium folliculosum | reverse complement strand
GCGTTGATGCCCACGTAGTGGTTCTGCACGACCACGAAACCGGCCTTGGCCGCCGGCAGCTCGGCCTCCTCCACGATGTGCGTGGCCTTGCGGAAGTCCGTGGACTTGGTGTGCACCTCGTAGCGCTTGAACGCGGGCATGATTTCTTCAGTAGGTAGAGCGGTGTCTTGGGGAGACGATTCGCGGAATGAACACACTTCGCGAGTGGCAAGCCCCGCGGTGAAGGAAGGGGAGCCCGTGGATTGCGTCGAACCAACTCTGCCAGAATTTTGATTGTGGGCGGCTCCGTCAGCCACAATCACGCTCGCGAAATGATGACATCTTCAATAGGTTGTACTTCGGGATGTACAGTGTACATCCTGAACGGGGATTATATTGAACTTGGAAAAGGTGCCTGCACATACGAAATTGGGATCCAGCACGGGGATTCTATCTGCTCATCTTCGCGTGACACCGTGTCACGCAAGAGCTCGTCTCTGCTGATCCCATGGTCACGCATTGCGTGTTTAGCCAATCCAAACCGATGAGGGAGTGATGGTTCTTGAAGTTTTTTCTCCAGTCGGCAGCAACCATGACAATCGGTGCCACACCGTTCCGTCCGGTTGCCATATTCACCGGAGCCCGGCGTGCGTCCACTACTTGTCTCCGGCGTGTCTGCCTCGCTCGCACTCGAGGAAGTCGGTGAGATGAATTCCAACGAAACAGTGCTGGTCACGGAGGCTGCAGGAACCACTTCAAACCGCTTCAAACCGATGTGTGTTCACTCACGTCCATGTGGCCCTTGAGCCGAAGAAACGAGACTGATATCTACGAGTACGCCCTCGCTTCTTTCGTCCTTCATTCTTTTCGAAGCGTGGTTCACAAACGTACGACAACCTCCGCTACCTCCCTCACACTTCCTCATTTCGAGCCATCAACTACAAACGCCCACGTCCCTTGACCCCCGCCATGACGACCACGGAACACGCGCGCCCTGAAACCCCGTCTCGTTCGTGAAGTTGCCTGCCAGCACGTACTACCTGCCACGCAAGGGCACGGTGCAGCCACCACTGCCTGCAGGCGATGAGCCCGAGCGTGTGGGCACGGACAAGTGGCAGAGCGTCTTGTCGTACATGCGTGGCAAGTGCTCGGCCGTGTACGCCACGGGGGCGCTGGAGAACGGCGCCTGGAGCGACGGCGTGGGCATGCCCCCGCTTTCCCATTTCTACTCGATGGGGTTCCTGTGGGAGGACTTCCTTTTGGATGTTCACGGATCCGGCAGCGTAAATCAGCCCTGGATCGGAGGAGGAGCAAGAGCAACGACCCATCGCGCTCACAGACAAGGCCTTGGAACTCGATGTACACCTGGTCCATCTAGAGCGCGCGTGTGGAGCATCGGGTGTGTGAGTTTGTACTTGATCGTGAATATCATTAGAACTTGGAGAGTGGGTAGTTGTTCTATCGTGGTGTCTTGGCGTCTGCACACTGAATGTGCCTGTCATGAGGCTTTCTTCAACAACTCAGGAACAGCACAGGTCGGCTGACCTGTGCTCGTCGGATGAGCCCAATGTCGTAAACCATCGCCACGAGCATGAGCAGCTACGCGATGAAGATGCGGTAGCCGCGATAGTTCTTGAAGTTGGTTTCCAGTCCATCCCCCCGGTTGACAGTAAGTCAGCAACTCCCACACGCAGCAGCAAAGCTCGTCGCCTGCTCACCAGCGGTTCCTACAGCAGTGACTCCGAGGAGTCGAGGAGTATATCCCGCGCCGATGTAAGCGAGTAGTGCAGTCTTCTGCGCGATAGGCGGGATGGTGGGGGCTGATGGTGTGCAGGTGTGCAGGTCGGCGACGCGGTCGCGTCTCTCTATCGCATCTTACATATCGTGGCGCGGCCTCGGAGCGCTATCCAAATGCGTGGACTTTCAGTCAAGTGACTGCTTCAGGAGGTTGTTGAGGACTTGATAAGTGCGTCGAAGCGTCCCGACGCAATCGATTTTATGAACCTACACGTACGGGAAATACCGTTGTGCAAGTGGAGCCTATAAAACGGCAACACATAGTCTACGCTGTGTTGCTGTCTTCTCCTACGTACTGCCTCAACCCGAGTCATAAGAGGCTCGTGCGTTCACAATCAGTGATTGTGAACGCACTAGCCTCTTATGTGATTGTCAATCACTATCACAGACAATTGAAGTATGACGTATGCACATGACAACCCGCGTCCCACTTGACTAACGCAACCGAACCACTTCAAACCACTCGAAATTTCTCGGATTCATGGACCTCGAACCGCCGAGCGTGCGGGTTTCGTGGGAAACGTCGCTTCGTTCGTCCCGCTTCTCTTTGGAACCGTGGGGTGTGGAGCCGTACGACAATCCCAACCACCTCTCTCACGCACGAACGCACTTCGTCTTTTCGAGCCAAGCACCACAAGCCCCCTTTTCTCCTCATCACCGCCATGACGACCACGGAACTCGCGCGCGTGCCCGCGCCCTGGAACGACATGAAAGCCGAGGCCTACTCGTTCGTCTGCGTCTCGCGAGCGGCTGACGTGCCGCCCAGCTCTGCCTACGACCCGCTCGAGCGTGGGTCGTCGTTCGCCGATCCGGAGAAAAGCGGTCACTTTGCTGGTGGGCTCGGCATGCTCATGATCGTCCGGTACCACGACGCGCCATGCGGCCCTTACGACGAGCTGCTGCTCATTCCAGGCAATTACAACGTGCCCATGTGCGCCGACCAGGCCGCACGCTCGCGCATCACGCGCATCTACGTCTCGACCGCCGCTAGCTCATACAACGGGCGCCGCAACTGGAACATCCCCAAACGGGTCGCCGAGTTCGACTTCACCCCGCGCACCGACGGCTACGCCGGCTACGCGCGCGTCGAAGTGCGCCTCTCGGGCGCGGACAAGCCGTTCTTCGCCGTGGACTTGACGCCATCGTGGCTCTCGTTCATCAAGGTGCCTGCGAGCAGTACGTTCTTGCCACTCAAGGGCATGGTCCAGCCGCCGCTGCCTTCGGGGGACGAGCCCGACCGCGTGGGCACAGACAAGTGGCTGTGCGTCTCGCCTTACATGCGTGGCAAGTGCTCAGCCGTGTACGCCACGGGGGCGCTGGAGAACGGCGCCTGGAGCGACGGCGTGGGCATGCCCCCGCTTTCCCATTTCTACTCGATGGGGTTCCTGTGGGAGGATTTCCGCATGGATGTTCCTGAGTCCACGGATCCGACAGCGTAGATCAGCCCTGGATCCGATCCAGGCTGGATCGGAGGAGGAGCAAGAGCAGCGACCCATCGCCCTCACAGGCATTGCTTGGAACTCGACGTATACCTGAGCGCGCGTGTGGGGCTTGTAGCATCGGGAGTGTAGTTGTACTTGATCATTAATCTATCGTTACTTCGAGGGTAGTCCTTCTATCGTGCAGTCTTCGCGAGTGGCGCATTGTAGGCGTGCTTCGTCGTCCTGGTTGGCTTCTTAGGAGCAGCACGGGTCGGCCGACGCCGGTACTTTGGTCGTGTCCTTGGTGAAGAAGAAGTAGCCGACCATGAAGCCCGCGACCGTGCTCGAGATAAGCCCAATGTCGTACGTCATCGCCGCGAGCATGAGCAGGTACGCGATGAAGATACGGCAGCCGTGCTGCAGGCTATCGCCGAAATGCTCCCAGTGGCTCACGAACTTCACGCCGCCGCCGCTGGAACCGTTCACGACCGGCGCGCCGCTGCCATTCCGCCGCCACTCGCTCGATGTGTCGTATCCCGTCACGGTCTCACCGCTGCTCAGCGCCGAGAGCACGCGCTTTCGCTTGACGTACTCCTTGGCGCGCTGCATGCGGTTGGCGTTGACCGACGTGAGGAACTGCGCGAGCAGCGCCAGCAGGAACACGCCGACGTTGGCCGCGACGGCGCGCTCGAGACTGTTGACCGTGAACGCCTCGGTCCAGAGCATGAGGCAGTCGGCGTCGCCGCTGCCGCCCGCGCCCGCGAGCGAGAACCCATTGCCACCCATGATCATGGCGCCGCCGATGCAGAACGAGGGAGAAGCGGAAGTCTGCTCCATCGCGCAGCGCGTGGGGCGTGGGACGCGCCTTTGGAGAGCCCCTCAATTGGTGAGCTCCTCGACAAGGGGAGTAAGTGCCCATTCAACAATATATGACGGTAAATTTACCGGGAATATTCCCTTCCCTGGATTTGCCAGGCCAAGCGTCCCATCGTGATTAGCTGGCGCGACCGCCAGCCTGGATTGGCTGCTGTGTGTGTGCGTCGGCACGAAGGTGTGTTCATGATGGGGCGGAGGATGCTCCTTCTCCTTCCCCATCTGCGGTTCAAGCACGTTCCATTCGGACCAGCCCAAATGACTGCACGACGGCGCGTCGTCGCAGTGAGTCGGTTTACCACGGCACTGCCAGCTGCCACCGAATATTCCGAATATTCCAGGGAGAGACAGAGAAAAGAGTTCGGAAGTTATCGTAAATTACGAACCGACGAACGGTTTGTTTTCGTTGCCGTCCGGTCGTCGCGAGGCATACGTCGGTCGGAAGGAGATCTCTTTGTCTCCCACCTCGACGGATCTGCTCGCACTTGCCAGGAGCTCCTAACATCGCGGACGTCATTTTCTCAAGCTCCCCGCACGATGGCTCGCCACGCTGCCTCCTCTCACAAGCGCGCGCTTCCGGCGCTTCTTCTCATGGCAGTCGCGATGGCAATGGCGCTGTGCCTGCCACGCGCCAGCGCCGCGATGATGGACATGCCCGTACGTCTCTCTGTTCCCCCATTCCTCTGTTCGTGTGCAACACTGTTCCCCTCACACGGCCCACGTTTCCTTTCTCGTAGGATGATCCCGTGAGCGGCGAGATGGTTATGAGCACGGCGTACAACTTTGAGCTCCAGAACGGCCAGCGGCTGCGGTTCGCGAGCGCCGACACGCTCGCGCAGTTCGAAAAGGACCCAGCGACGGGCCTCGGCGACGTGCGCATGATCGACGCGGCGAGCGCCGGCGGTGACGCGCCCGCAGCGGCGGCGGCGCTATGCCCCGTGTGTGGCATGGAGACGTCAGCAACCGGCGGCCCGCAGGTGCTCATGCGCCACGGCGGCCAGGCGATCCACACGTGCAGCATGTTCCACGCGCACCAAGTCCACGACCAGATCCGCACGTTCCGCGTCGGTGGCGCGGACGATTCCAAGACGCCGGCGGCCGCCCGCGACGCGATGGCGATGGGCGACGACGAGCCGTTCTGCACGGGGCCCGGCACGGCCATGCTCAACGGGTTCGCGTTCTTCCGGAGCGGCCGCATGAGCTCGGCGTGCGTGCTGCTCTGGTTCCCCGGGTGGGTGCTCAACACGCCCTGGCGGTACCTGCTGGGCTGCCTCACGGTCGTGCTCTGCGCCATGTTCAACGAATACCTGCTCAAGCTGCGCCGCGTGCTGCGCAAAGAGAGCAACGCCAAGCGCCTGCTGACTGAGCAGGGCGAGTCGGCCAAGCTACTATCGCGGACTCGCACCTACTCTGGGTCGGCGAATGGCGCGACCGCGACTTCCTCCACGGGCCGCATCGCGACGTGGTTCCGCGCGCTCTCGGGCGACGCGCAGCACATGGTCCACTGCGTGCTCCACGGCGTGACGATCATGCTCGCGTACATGCTCATGCTCGTCTCCATGACCTACGACGGCGTGCTCTTCCTGTGCTGCATCGTGGGCTACGTAATCGGCTACTTTGTGTTCGGCGAGCGCCGCGAGGCCGTGCCGGACGCCGACGCATTGAGCTTTGGCGCGGCATGAGTGCGATATGAACCTGTGTACTTGAACTATAATGTGTCAATAGAAGAAACGAAACTGACTGCAACGCAGAGGCATGGGTGATAATGGTACGTTCTTTGGTTGAATTTGGGGTGGTGGCGAGCACTGCCTGAGCAGCAACACAGCAAGCAGGGTGTCCCTGGTGTGTTTGTGTTCGTGGCTTCCTACAACGCCTGGCTCAGCTCGTTCCGGAGGTTGCGGAAGCTCTCGAGCTCGTCATCAAAGAAAGACGAGGCAACTGCCGATCCGTCTTCGGTCTGCGTGTTCGAGCTTGCGGCAGCAGCCATGGTGGTAGCGTTCGGCTGGCCGTCGATGCTGGTGGAGCTTGCACGCTCACTGGTTGATTCAAAAGTTTGCAATCGTGGTGCATTCTTGAGCTGCTGCAGGAAGCTGCCGACAGATGCCGTGTCCCAGGCGAGAATACCTGCAGTCGTGCTAACTCGTGGCTGAGAATCGCTCTCTGAACCAAGCGATGGGCGCTCACTGACGGAACTGGTCGCCGTCACAGTCGTGCCGCTCGATAAGTTGTCGGAGTCGTCACCCAGCGCGAAGGGAAGCATAAGCATATCGCTGTCGATCTGACTGCCGCCGTACGCTTGGGTGGGTTGGTCTTCATCGGTGTTAGAAATACCGCCATTGGCACTGTCATTCGAGGCCAAGAATCGACGTCGAGTAGATGCGCCAATTGAAATTGTGAACTTGTCAGGAGAATCGGGAGAGATGCCCCAGATGCCGGCAGTATTCTCCTGAATGTCGGTTGAAAAAGCCCTGTCCTTGCCGTCGCTGGTTGAGTTGTTTCCAAGCGATCGACCGCTAGGTCCAGTGAGTGCCAAGATGCTTCCGCCTCCACTTCTCACCGGTCCAGTCGCAAAATGGAAGCTTCCATTGCGAGCGAACGCGGTGTCTGTTGAGATGATTGTTGGTGTACCGCCACGTCGCATCGTCTCGAAGTGCTTGCTGTGGGAGTATCCTGGTGATGTTGACAGTAGTTCCGTGGGATTGGCTTGGAAGGAAGGACTCGAGGAACCGACAAGTCTGGGAGACTGGTCCAGCGAAGCTCGGCGAAGCACCAATGCCGCAGTCGATGTTTGCTCAGGCTCAGCTGCAACATCGCGGTCACTTGGATTCCTCGGCGGTGACTCAGCCATGAATGGTGGTGTGAGATGGGGCGAGGTGCCACTTGAGTGCCTGCTATCGCCTCCACTGCTCGTTCCAAGACCACCATTTGGTAACTCCGGCATGCCGCACCGCTGTGAATCAAATGAGCCAGTTTGTCGGCCACCAAAGTGGAACGTTTGGGCTCGATCGCTGGAAGGAGACGGGCTCAAGTTGTGTCCAGCACCGCTATGGCGTGGGCTGGTGTTGTCCAAGGAGAAGTTTTCCAGCGACGCCCGATACGCGTATTCGTTCGATGATCGCTTCCCACCAGAAGCAGAAACAGACGAGATGAATGAAGTTCGGCCGGACATACGCGGGGTGAGGACGGAGTTGGGGTGGCGTGGCGGAGTTGATAATGGATGATGGTGTGGGCTGGAAAGCTGATGATCCTGGAATGACCCACCACCAGAGAAGCCACCAGCACTTGTGCTGAGCGCACCAGTTGGCGGGGTATGTGAGCGTTCGACTGCAACATTCCCGTAACCATACGGAGCAGGGGTCACATTTGGGTTGGTGGGGATCGCTCTCAGCCGAGCCGGATCGTCGTACGAGTGCGGGTGGTGTGGGATAGCAACAGGCTTCGTGGCTGGAACCTCGAGAGCTGAAGTTGCTGTTTCAGCACGGTCATCAAGGGCAACTGTAGCTGGACTCTTCACTAGCTGGGGAATCGCCATAGGTTGAGACGTGTGTTGCTGCTGAACTCTTCGGACCGCTCCTGCTCTACCCTGGGCGCCGTCAATGGCCATTTCAGGACTCGAACGGCGACGATGGTCGATCGCGTCATCCTCCCGTGGACTGTTCAGTCGACGCGGCGACGTCGGCGTGGGCATCATTAATGGGGCCGACTGCATAGGTGATGCAGTAGACTGTCGGGAAACTGGTGCACTCGCTGGCATGAGTTCTGGTGAGGCGGGCACGTAGTCTTGGATGATGAAGTTGTCTTGAAAAATTTCCTTGCTGACCCTCTTTCGTCGGCGCTCGAGGGCAGAGCAGTCTCGCCGGTAGATGGACGACACCTTGACAAACCCGAACGGGGTGTTGATCGGCAAGAAGCTGTAGTAGCTTGTCGCAATATCGGGCTCGAATGCGTTCATCAATTCGTTCTCTTCACACGAGTGGATCTCGTACGAGAGCGTCGACGGATACGACTGACGGAAAAAGCGGTGTGCCGGCAGCAGCCGCATAAACGAGTGCAGCGCGCGCAGCAGCACCGCCATCTTCTTCATCATCTCGCGGAGAATCTGGACGACGTCACGCGATTTACCTCCACTCGCATAACTCTTGGCACTGCCTAGGTTACTGCTGTGGCGTCGCCCGTGGAAGTCAAACGTGTCAAACTGGTCCGCCGCCGCGGAGAGGCCGTTCGTGTACACGATGCTCCATCGCTCCAACAGCACGCGCTGGCCCGGCTCGCCGTCCCAGTACACATCCAAAGTCAGCGGAATATGCACGTCGTCTCGCCAGGCACCTAACGAGTCCCGAATGTGCTGAACCTCTTCAATCGCCAAGTTGAGCTACGGACAGCATACAGACACGATCGAGTCAGTCGGAGCAAGCCCTACACAACAGCACATCAAACAACATTGATAGAGGCACCTACCCATCCTCGACGCGCGCTGGATGTCTGATGGCGCGCCGTGTCCGCCGGCAAGTGGACGCGCGACTGCAGCACGAGCTCGGTCACTTTGTAGAGGAACTCGAGCACGTACTGCTCCGTCTTCAGTCGCCCGGCCTCGGCGCCCGGCGGCACGCCACCGGCACCGCTCGCGTACGAGTGGTGGTACGTGGGCGCTGGGCTGCCGGTGCGCGGCGGCACATTGGACGCGAATCGCGGGTTAGAGTTATTGTACGAGTTCGTTCTCGACGCCGACGACGAATTCGCGGACGAGGCGTTCAGATCCACAGAGCTCATCATCTCGGCGATACGATGCGTCGCTTTTGGCAGCGCTCGGGTGTCGGGATTGCCGTCAAATAGCCGACGAAGTAGGTGCGGCCGGTTGCACTTCGAGGAGGAATTTCCCCCGTCGGGCTGTGGATAACAAGTTTCCGTGCGAATGTGCTCTGGGTGTTTTCTTTCAGTCGACCTGTTAGATCCGATATATAGAAAGGAACATCGTATCTAATAGAGAAATGGGAGAGAATAGGATTGTGATTGGTGGAATATATGTGTGACGCACCAACTTCAACCGCCAATCAGACGCGCAGATGACGCACTCGAAGCTCTTGGCACGCACACAGACACGAATCCGGACGCGGGGTGCTCTCGCCCACGCGAATGTTCTTCTCGCTCGCACTCGCCTCCTTCGCCTCCGGAGAAAAATACACTGAGCAACAGCTTCGCTACATGAGCTCGGTGTTCATTTGAGCATGGAGACAGGTCCTCTAAAGAGCCGACAGTCCCCGGATAGGCAGGCAGGTGGTCTGTGTTCTGGCATGTGTCTCCTCAAGATCCTTCAATAGAGCTTGTATCAGTAGGTTGTCGCAAGTTCTCAATTCATCACAATTCAATTCGGAATTGAGCTGCAATTCATTTTCGGTCCCAAAGATCGATCTCGTGTGGTCCACGTGGTTGAAGTGCGCGCCTCCTTGCTGAATGTGTGTGTGTTTCTGCAACCGATTTCCTCCCCTCTTTCCTCCTTCGAGAACCCACAACAGAATTTCCTCACAAGCCACCAAGTGCAACCAAGCGCGCGACGAGAGCCCACGCTCCCATTTCCGTCGCCTTTGCGCTTTCCCTGGATCCACACAGCACCAGCGTCCTCCACCAGTGGATAGAGCGCTGCGCGTGCGATCGATCGGTGTGATTTGAGCTTTTGAAGAAGAGAACTCACCACGAAACAGCACCATGGCCGAAGTTGAAGTAAAAGGTGCGTGCGCCGATTCTGCTTGTTTGCCGTCGCCTTTGGGCTAAAGCGCTAATGGGGAAATGGTGTGTGCGGTAGCAGACGCGATGGATCTGGCGGTGCAGGCCGAGCTGGACGCTCCCCCGCTGACCGGTCAGGCGGCCGCGCTGGCCGCCTCGGCGGGAGGAGGTGGAGGCGGCGCCGCCGGTGGCGAGAAGCCGCTGGGCCCGCGCAAGGAGCGCAGCAAGTCCCGCGAAATGGGCAAGCGCATGGGCGGCGGCCAGAAGGGCGTCTGGGGCAACACGACTGAGATCCTGAAGCCCGTCGCCGCTGTGGACGACCATGACCCCAACTTTGACAGCGAAGGCGAAGATGGCGTCGTGCTTATCTCGACGACGGGCTCGCCCGTTCGTCGACCGGCGCCGCCGAACCTTGAGCCTGATGAGCTCGCGGCCAAGGAGCTCGCGGTCAACCCACCCCCGGAGGTGAAGAAGCGCGTGATTGAGATCATTGATGAGTACTTCACTAGCGGGGATGTTGAAGAAGTCAAGAGGTGATGCTGTTGAAAAGTGTTGGGCTGAATGCGCTGTGACGGTCGACTCATCGGTTGTTTTTGGTGTAGTTCGGTGCGTGAACTGGACGCGGGTGAGTTCAACTACGAGGTCATCAAGCGTGCAATCACCATGTCGATGGACAAGAACGACAAAGAGCGTGAGCTTGTGTCACGCCTGATCTCGGAGCTGTTCTTGAACGTGCTCACGCCGTCGGAGCTTGCTATGGGTTTCCGTCGCGTGATGTTGCTTGCGGATGACCTTCAGATCGACATTCCGAAGTGAGTGCGCGTCCAGGATTGATTCACAGTCGATTTCATCACTGACGCAAGTGTGCTCTTTTGATTGTTAGTGCCAAGAATATGCTCGCGATTTTTGCGGCGCGCGCCATTGTGGACGAAGTGCTGCCTCCGAAGTTCCTTGAAGACCCATTCATCAACCGCTACGCCCCTGATATCGCTGCCGAAGCCATCAAGAAGTTGAGTATCAAGCACGCGACTGCTCGTATGGAGAAAGGATGGGGACCTGGCGATGGTCGACCTGTCGAGGAGCTCAAGGTTGCGATTGACCAGCTGACGAAGGAATACCTGCTCTCGCGCGACCTTGAGGAAGCTGCACGGTGTGTTCGCGAACTGAATGTGCCCCACTTCCACCACGAGGTTGTGAAGCGCGGCATCACGAACTCGTTGGAGGAAGGCGGCGAAAAGAACACAGAGGCGCTCACCTCGCTGCTCGCATACCTCGTCACGCAAGAGATTGTATCCGGCGAACAGCTCCGCAAGGGCTTTGAGCGATTCAAGCTGGTGCTTGACGACGTTGCCCTCGACATCCCGAACGCCCCCAAGGTTTTTCAGGGAATTGTCGCGCGTGCCAAGAGCGATGGAATTCTCCCCAGCGATTTTGACGGCACGAAGAAGCAGCAGTAGCGGTCAACGGCGACAGAAGGAGGACTGCTGCGGGCTGTAGGAACATGAATACTCTCGAATCAAAGAAACAAAATGCGCTTGGTGCGCACATAGTAAGCAAGAAAACAGGATCACAAATGCCAACAACGATGATGTGGAATGCCAATCCATTGCAGGTCAGAAGCTCTTCATCTCATTTCAATGTTGCGGGTGACTGTGCCAGTGTACCGGTACCGTACGTATTGTTGTGAAACAAACCAAGGCAGTTTGGATACCGTCGCCACGAAGGGTCACTAGCGGATCCTTCTAGAGTTTTTGTCAGGGAGTTGGCCGTCGGCAGGAGTCATTCGCATTTTGGAAAAGGGACAGGAAAGAGCATCCAGAGGACACATCATGAGGTCGGTGGCACCTGCGCTCGAATCGGTGTGGTGTTTGCCACGTTCTCACGCATTTGGGGTTTGTGTTAATGCCCTCGCAGCGAAACGTTCACGTCCGGCGGGTACATTGTGATGCCGGCCGAGGCGGAGCAGCTCATCGAGCACTTGAAGGAGCAGCCGCTGGACACGTTGGGGGCCTCGAAGGACTGGATGGCGTACCACCACACGATCGAGAAGCTCAACTTGCAGGCGCATCAGTCGGCGCAACGCAAGCAAGACAACTTCGTGGTCGAGAGCTTGGTCACGTACCAGAAGTTCTCCACGATCGTTGCGAACCTCCTGAGCGTCGAGATGTGGAAAGCCAACGTGTTCCCACTGCTCAAGTGCCAAGACGACGATTCAGCCTCGCTGCGTTTGTACTATATCGTGAGTACACGGTGCCTGCTACGTGTTTATCGATGGGACTCTCTCTCATGATCGCTGTTGCTTATGGTCTATCTATCTTGTAGCTTTACCACGAAGCAGCACTGGTCAACCTGCTTGAGGTCGCGTTTTACCACGAGCATGTGGTTGAGACCATGGATGACGACATGATGTTGGAGATGATCGACTATTCCGTGCGCAAGCTCACCTGGCTGATCGGGCTCCCGCGCAATGCGATCGCCACGGCGACAACGTTCCACAAAAGTGGTCAGGAGATCGTGAGCATGTTAGAATCCCAGACGCCGAAAGCAGAGCTCCAGCGCCAACAAATGGAGATCGAGTTTCGCGTCGCCGTCCAGTGCGTGACTATTGTGCGCTATATTGCCGAGCGTCTCCATGTGCTGCCGCTTGGCGTGGTCTCGCGCTTGCTAGATAAGCACGACGTGCTTTTGTCGCTCGCTGTTCTCATCGAGAACCCTCCATGGACCCACAAAGACGTCTCCAAGGATGAGAAGACGGGTGAAACAACCGTCAAATGGAAGAAGTTCTCCCAGCAAAAGTGGTCGGTTGTGGAGCCGAGTGATCTTCTCGTGCTTACGACCACAGAAGCGCAGGTCTGGCTCGCGGTGTACTATCTGATTTGTACCAAGAACGCGCGCGAGCACTACGAAGTGACCCAGTTTCGAAAGGATCAACTCCAGCGGATGCGCAAGTATCTGAACGAGCTTCTCATCGACCAGCTGCCTCTACTAGCTGACATCCAGCGGTACTTGGATGAGCTCTCTATCATGCAAGTGCAATCCAACTTTGTTGGCATGAAGAACACGCTGGTTATGGAGGCGGTGCCCTACTTGCGCGACAATCTGACGCGTAAGTACCGAAAGGAGCACCCAACAATAGCCAAGCAGTTTGACGAGCGGAGCCACGAGTTCACGCGCGGCGAAGACTTGAAGCAGCTTGCGGAGCTGTACCAAATGGACGGTATCGATGAGCTGTTGGATGACTCAGAGGAACGACGGAAGCAAAGAGAAGAGGTACGAAACGCTGCCGCTGTGCAAGACCCGAATGAAGCCGACGATGCAGACGACGATTCGGAGCCGGTTACCCCGAAGCAAGTGATTGTGAAGTTCGACAATTGCTCGAATCAACATGGAGGAGCAGCAAAGAAATCTCTCATCATCGAAATCATTGATGATGAGAACGATGACATTAAAGCGGGTGACAACTTGCCGGGTGAGGTTCAGGTCGTGTGTGCTGTGGATCTTGACTCGCAGAAGCTCGTGGAGACGAAGACGACCCGATACTATCGCTACACACTGCGTCCACAGAACCCGACAAACAAAGCGACGACCTTGCCGCTCGTTCGTTGGAACGCGTCCGTCGACGCCAGAGTCGAGTTTGAGAATGACGTGGCGCCGATCGAGCTGCGTTGCCCCCAACTCGAGCTTCCCCAAATCCAAGCCAGCACGGACAAGCCTAAGAGAGAAAAGATCTGGAAGCAGATCGGCTCCCTCGTTGAAGACAGTCGTGTGGTGGTGCAATGCCAATTAGTGACCCACATCCGTTCCACCAACAACCAAAACGAAGAAAACGACCCGATCGACACCCGCAAGCAAGGCGCATCGACACCCATGTCGTACGAACTCGGTTCGCTTTTCTTATCAGTGCCTTTCTAGGCTGTTTGTGAGCGATGAGGTTGAGAAACAAGAATTCTACGCGCGAGTGTGTTGGTCATGGTGTTCCTCGCCGTCAGGTGCCTCTTTTTGTTGCTGGGCCGCGAAACTGTGTACAACGATCCCTCGGGATCGGAACACGGAAAGAATGGGCAATGAATCACCTGGCCTACGGGTAAAACCATGTCAGTGCGAACGATCGGAACCCGATGCGTCGACAGATCTTGCGTCGTTTCGACGTGGTGCACGCCTCGCTCAGCCGGACTCACGGAGCGCACAAGCTGAACAATGTCGCAGGGAGATTGGACAGCAGTATCTCGCAGTGACCAGCTTGGTGTCGCGTTCGCCGTGTTGTTGATTGCGTAGCCGCCGCCCGCGAGCCGCCGAACCTCAAGTGCGCCGTTCCAGAAGCGACACTCGTCAACGAGCCCGTTGAATGGTCTCCAACCGCTCAAGACTCGCTCAGATCGCCCGTAAAACTGATCGCAACCTGTGCCGAGCTGTGCGTTGGATAGCTCCGAGCACTGCGCATGGAGCCATCCATCGGGACGAGCTCGCCGTCCAGAAACACGCGTTGTGTGGCCGATCTCGGACCCGTCACGTCGAAAACGAGCGCGATATGGTACCAGCGCTCGTACGCGAGGCTCTCCGCGACGATCGGGTTATTGGACACAACTGAGCAGCGCAAGTCACCACTGCCATCCACGCGCACGTACTGCTTGAACTGGCGGGCTCCGACTCGCTGCTGCACAGGCGTTGACTGCGCACCTAGCAAGATACCTCCGCCTGGCGCACGAGAGTGGGTGCCGGTACGGGTCGGTAGAAGCGCAAATACGAGATCAAAAGAGAACGAGTCTCCGCTCGCGACGGCGTCGATCGTCGGCGTCGGAACTGCGCCACCATGGAAAGCGGACCGAACGACGGGCGAAGTACCGGTGCTTAGCATTAAGTGAGGCGTCGTCAGGATTCTCACGTGGACGGAGAAGCGCAGCGACAGCGTGGGCGAAATAGGCGCGTCCGAAGCTGCAGTGTGCGCAGTGGAGAGGGGGTGGCGGCGCCAGACGTGTCCAGATCTCCGCGACCGAGGCCAGAAGACCGTTGTACAACTCGCGGTTCACGTGCGAGAGCGGCAGCAGTTCAAAGCCCGGCCCAAGAGGAAGCTGAGCATGAGCTCTTTGAGATCGGGCGGAAACTCCGTGAGGAGACGCCAGTGCCAGACGATCGCTCGGTCGTGGTGCTCCAGGCGGAGAAGACCACGCGGCTTGCGTTGGATGAGTCACTTTAACCAGCGGGGGAGAAACGTCATGCTCGGCGGGAGGGAGCTAAAGCGGAATGGTGGGAGCGTGTGGGGTGGTCCCTGCCTGTGTGACGCGAACCTGAGCGTATACCCATCGCTGCGGTCATATCACCGCGCGCCAAATCACTCCAGCCAATCCCTTTAAGGAACTGATCTGCTGATATATTCGCACAAATTGCCATCCGAGTGCTAGAGATTTATTCGCTTCTGGACTCACGACGCTGTCGAGGGGCAACACACCAACGATGATACTGGTCGGCTTGCACATACACTTCAAAAAGAAGTCCCACCAGCAGGACGTTGTCGACCGGTGTTGGTGACGCGTTTCACTCTCGCCACGCATACCGTCGGCCGCAACCCCGTATACGACGGGTTCTGATCGGAATCTCTTCGTTGGACAGCTCACCTGCGGCTTGCACCTGGCGCACCGCGCGCTCGCCCGGACTCGACGACCGGACAAGTGAGACCTTCCCTTTCGCGGACCACACAGCGACGTCCCGCATCGACCACGAGCACATCGCACTTGGCGGCGTCGAGTCGCGAATATGCCCGTAGGTTGCGAGGTGGCGCACGTCGTAGTCGCGGAGCGCTCCGTCCCAAAAGCGACAATCGTCCACGAGCCCATTAAATCCGTACCAGCCACACGTGGTAGTTTCGGTGATGCATCCGGTTCCCAATTGCGAGTAGGAGAGATGGGACAACTCATCGTGGAGCCTTCCTTCCGCGGTATCCACAAGTTCGCCATCCAGGTACACGCGTTGCGTGCTCGAAGGACCCGTCATTTCAATCACCAGCGCGACGTGGTACCAGCGCTCGAACGCCAGGCGTTCCGCGACAATCGGCTTGCGCCTCATCACCGAGCAATACAAATTGCCTTCTGGATCTGTGTGCACGAATTGCTGGTGGTAGTTGGCGTGTCTGTCGACCGAGACCTCTATCGACTGCGCGCCGAGTAGGATGCCCCCGGCGCGTGTGGCGACACTGTCGTCAGGCGCGGGCAACAGAGCGAACACAAGATCGAGCGAGAACGATCCACCGCTGTTGACATCTTGGATACTAGGAGTCGGGATCGCACCACCGCGCCTTTGTGGGCGCCAGCGATCTCGAGCGAGTTCGCCGCCGTTAAAACGGAGTGCGCGGCGAGCAAAGTAGCGCTGCTTGGCGGTCGGCGGGGTATCATGATGGCCAAGGCGGAAGCGCGACATCAGCGAGTGATCCGGCTCAGGCGGAGCGCACAGCTGAAGCGTGTGTAGACGAGTTTGCGATGGCGAGAGGCGCTGCCACATCTCCCCTTCACTGGCGAGGAGCCCGAAGTACAACTGGCGGCAGGCGTGTGAAAGCGGGAGCAAATCGTGGCCCGTGAGGAACGCGAATGTGAGATCCACGAGGTCAGGGGGCAGTTCTAAGACCCATAAATTCGGTGCGTCGGCTGGTTCGTAACAAGACTGCTTGGAGTTGACGAGCCACTTGCCCCAGCGCACGAGTTGGCTCATGAGTACTCAGTGGTTGTGTGCGAGGGCGATGGAAGAAGAAGGAATGACGGAGCGGAGAGTCGTTTGGCTGCCGGCTGAGTGCCGTGGGAAATGGTGGGTTGTAGAAGATCGTTGTGGCGCGCTCGCATTGGTCGGTGTGATTTATGAGAAGAGAAAATGATATTTCCCGCTCTCTGCATCCACCTTCCTGACCGAGGAAATCGAACGTGTTGCCTCTGAAAGCCGTCAACACTGCGAAAGAGCATTCTCAAATATTGAATCGCTTCAACAAGATCTGGCGGATGGTCGACATGATATATCATATCCAGTGATAATGCATATGTATTGTGTTTTGCAATAGATTCTCTATTCCAAAGACAGCACGCTCCAGGCCTGGGGTTCTGTGAGGCTCTCATCATTTCCACCTTCAGCGAAGGCGGCAATGCTCTCGCTGGCATGAAAGGTTATGTCGCTGGCGGGAAACTCTTGGGGGAGTAGTGAACGCTCAGAAGCTATGGCTTGCAAATATGAATGCCCGGGTACTCCGTCGGGATCGTGCCGCTGGAGAGCGCCTCTACGGCGTGGACGTGGCTCACCACGCGCTCGGTCGGACACGTGGAGCGCACCAGGGAGACCGTGCCGATCGCTGACTCGCTCGCGACGTTGCGCATCGACCAAAAAGACTTCGCGGTCGTTTGCGTCGCGTGGATCGATCCGTTTCTCGTGAGATGAAGCGCTTCGTCGTGCCCAAGTGCCTCATTCCAGAAACGACAGTCGTCCAGAAACCCGTTGTATGCGTACCAGCCGCATGTGTCGAGCCCCAGCATGTCGCCCTCGATGCAGCCCGTGCCCAGCTGTGCGTGAGAGAGAGAAGCCCAGTCGTCGTGGAGCCACCCTTCCGCCGTGTCGATGAGTTCTCCGTTGAGATACACGCGCTGCATGGCGCTCGACGGGCCCGTAACTTCAAACACTAGTGCGACGTGGTGCCAGCGCTCGAACGCAAGTCGCTCGGCGACGATCAGTTTGCGCTTCATCACCGTGCAGTACAGATTGCCGCCCGGGTCCACGTGGACAAGCTGGTGATAGTAGTCCGGACGCACGGCGTACGACGCACGGACGGACTGCGCGCCAAGGAGAACGCCCCCGGTGCGTGTGGTGCTAGGGTCGGGCGTGGGCAGCAGCGCGAACATGAGATCGAAGGAGAACGAGCCATCAGTGGCAATGTCTCGAGCACTTGGCGTCGGGATGGCACCACCTCGTTTGCGGACCAGAGCGCGACCCAGTCGCGCGCCGTGGAAATGAAGCGCGCGGCGAATGAAGTAGCGCTGCTTGGCGGAGATGGGGGCTCCTTCTGTGTCGAAGCGGAAGAGCCAATCGAATCTGTGTTGTGGCGTTGGCGGCGCGCGCATTCGCAGCGACCGCCACGAGGAGCACGGCGGTGCGAGCCGCTGCCAGGCGCCGGCATCACCGCCAAGTAGACCGGAGTGCAACTGGTGGTTCACGTGCGAAAGTGCGAGCAAATCGAATCCCGTGAGAAACGCGAGCGTGCGCGCCGCGACGTCGGGCGGAATCTCTGCGAGGCGAAACGTCGACAGCACGGGCGCGGGGCCGTGACACGGCGGTTCTGTGAGCCATTGCCACGAACGCACAAGTTGGTCCATTGGCGTTTTGGCAGAGGAAAAAGAAATATGGTGAGTGTTACCCGAGTGGAGATCTGTAACAGAGTCTGCTGGGCCGTTGGGTGACAGTGAGTGAACCCATCGGCAGAGAGCAACTCAGCAGGGAGATTTTGAGTCAACCTCTTTATATTGATGTACCGCGCAATACTATTTATTTGTGTAAACGCATTGCCGAACATTAGTCATCTGAGTTATTCATTATACGATATCCTTTGATATGCGATTCATACTGTATGTGCGTAATGGCAGCCCATACCTGGTCCGACGGTGCCTCATGTCCCACGTCACGTCGTCCAAGAGCGGTTGTCACGAGAGGCTCGCTAGCTCCGGGTGCTGCTCCAGGCGTTCGGCATGCATTCGCTCGCGCAGGAAACGCGGCATCGGGTGACGATGTGACCTCCCCTCGCGATTACGCGGTGAAACACAAGCCCTGGATAGTGCCTGCGTGGTCTCAACATTGCGTACCGCGCGTTCGGCCGCACTGGTGGCACGCACAAGCGAGACCTCCCCAACGGCACTAGCGACAGCAACATCCCGCATGGACCAAATACACACAGCGCTCGTACTTGGTTCATAATCAAGGCCGACGCCACTTGCGAGACGCCGCACGTCGGTGAGCGAAAGCGCTCCCTTCCAGAACCGACAGTCGTCCACGAGAAGGTTGAACGCGTGCCAGTCATGGCCTCCCAGAGTCATGCAGCCCGTGCCCAGCTGCGCATATGAGAGGCGATTCCAGTCGTCGTGGAGCCATCCTTCTGTGGTCTCCACCAGCTCTCCGTCCACATACACGCACTGGGTCCCACACTTGGGTCCCGTGACTTGGAAGACCAGCGCGACGTGGTACCACCGCTGCAACGCGAGTCGCTGAACGGCCTTGGACTTGCGCTTCGTCACCGAGCAGTACAGGTGGCCGTCTGGGTCAAAGCGGACAAGTGGGTGGTACCACTTGGCGCGTCGACTGGCACCGATTGTGCCCCAAGCAGGATACCGTCGTTGGCTAAAGGCAAGAGCGCAAACACGAGATCGAATGAGAATGACCCATCGGTGCTAACGCTCGTGACGTTCGTGGGACAAGGAACTCCGACGGCGCCACCACGCTTGGATAAAGATGACGCTCTGCTGAACGGGACACCGTGGAAACGAATCGAGCGGCGCGCAAAGTAGCGGCGCTTGGCGTTGTAGACGACTTCAGCGGAAGCTTGATAGTCGTCGGCATGGGACCCGAGGAAAAGGCGCGAGAACAGCGACTGTCGGGGCGGTGGCGGCACTGCGCGGAGTTGCAGCGCATGCGGAGGAGACCGCGATGGCGCGAGCCGCTGCCAATTGGTGCCGTCGCGCGCTAGCAGTCCGTAGTACAGCTCGCGGTTCACGTGCGAGAGCGGAAGCAAGTCGAACCCCGTGAGGAACGCGAGGGTATGCTTCAAAAGATCGGGAGGGAGGTCCGTGAGGCGACAGTTTGGCGATGCTGTGACTGGAGTGCATGACGGAGGCGCGGCAAACCACTTCCACCAGCGCGTGAGGTGGCCCATGTGCCGAAGACCCGGGCACTTCGCACTGCAGGATGGGATGAGGAGATGCCGAACAGGAAAATGAGCAGGACTCCCACACCGTATTGATGTGTTTTTCGAAAAATGACGAAGGCTCGGATTGGTCGACGGGTTCGGATTGGCTGTGTTCGGGAAGAACTGAGTTATCGTGAGGTATTAATAAATATCACGCCACCTAATCCGGAAGGCACAGCGCACTGCTGATAAATCACAAGGTCCATGTCGTCTATGCGGTAAATAAACTCGGGGTGATTTATTCGCATCCTTCACGGGAGCCACCTCAACGTTTTGAAGCTTAGCTTGTTTGTGTGAGACCGAGTCGTGCCGTGTGCTCAACCCATGAGATATATCACGCCGGGAGAAAGAAACCCAGATATATCAACGACACGAGATCTGAGCTCCTGGATCCAAAACGAACAACATGCCCCTCGCTCACTCGTCGCTCCCCCGCCGAATCGTGAAAGAATAGCACTTGCCATTTTGATCACTACCCCCACGTGTCCAGAGCCCTCGCACCACAACCTCAGCATGGCGCCGTCACCACCCCGCACCTTCGACTCGCTCCCACCCGAACTCCTCATCCTCGTGTTCCCGTACCTCTCGGGATTCGATCTGGTCAATCTATCGCACGTCGACAAGCGGTTCTACACGGATCTGCTGGGTCCAGAGAGCGAACATTGGCGCACACGCGTGCCACGCACCATGCGCTGGGCGTCGCAACGTTGGTACGAAGTGGCAAAAGGCGGATGGCGCAAACTCCTTGGACTCTGTGGGTCGTCCAACGTGGCCACACCCACACTGCCGCCTGAACGAACAGCCAAGCGCGAGTACGTTTCCTGCGTGAGCATGCGGTTCCCGGGCAACACAGGCAGGACTAGCGCCGTCTCTCCTCGCCCGATCAGACACTCATGGTCTAGAAGCGTCGCGCCGTTCTCCTTCGACGTCTGGTTCACCCTACTGCCCACCGGACTCATCTTGTCGCCCACGGACCGTGCCCCACGCGGCCGCTCGCCACCGGAAACCGTTGGTGGTATCCTGCTCGGCGCTCAGTCTCTGCATATCACCCACCCGGATATGTCCGACGTGACCGCGCAGTTTTTGCACGTCGACCCGCTCGGAAACCTCTACTGCTCGTTTGTTACCGGAAACAAGCCCGTCCTCGCAAAACTGCAGCTCCAAAGATGGTACCATCTCACGTTAACGCTAAACAAGACGACGCCAGAGGCCACAAACGGCCACCAGCGCGTGTACCTCGACGGCGAACTGGTCGACGAGCAGCATGGCGCTCTTCCAGATTTCGATGCGCTCGAAAACATTCAGATCGGCAATGGCGTCATGGACGCTGGCTCGGTGGGCAACCTGCGGGCAAGCGACCTTAGGAAACACTGGTTCAACTGGCTCGCCGTGCGCGGAAAGTACCGAGGCAAGTACGGCTTCAACGGTCTCGTGGATGAGTTCCGTTTCTGGCGAGGCGTCCTGTCGGCAGATGACGTCAAACAGCTGAGACTTGGTGAAGACTCGAGCGTGTGCGGCCGCGTCAGGTGTGCTTGGTCACTCATGCGTGACGGTGACGTGTTCAATTTTTACGGGAACTTGTCGGCCGTGCACTGCACACGTCCACCGGAGGGTTCGTGTGAAAGCGTTCGCTTTGCCCATCGCCTGCTCGCCATCAACGACCCGAACCGGATCCATGTTGATCGCTTTTAATGCTGATGCTGCGTGGACGCGGCCAGACACGCGAGATCCCCACTCCATGCGTTCTCGACCAGTGCTGACTCAATAAACTTCGTACTCTGTGGGTAATAACTCTTCCAACACAGAACGCATGCGCCATTTTCGGCAGACTCAAACTCGCTCTCGCCATGGTCGTTGTGTCCGCTTCGATCTCGACGAAGCCTCACAACGCGTGCCATTGAGGCAGTGATGCTACAGGACATCGCAGTGACGAGGAAGGCTGACCTCGCTGCGCATTTATCAGGGTTAGACGATGGTGCAATGGTGTTACGTTTCACGCCAGAAAAGGGGCCGATTAGTTGTTGTGTTTGGGTGGTATTTATACTTATAATATGTGCGCGGAAGAACCGATTTATCGTTGGGACAAGCGCCATCCAATCAGGGAGTATCAATGCGCAGCTGGTAAATCTCAATCCGTTTATGTGAGATATATATCACCAAGTGAGAAGCCAAGGTATCCACGCAACTAGAACTCAGGTCCTGGGTACAAACAAATCATGCGCTGGGCGCAGCAATACTGGTACGAAGTGGCGAAGGAAGAATTCTACGAACCCAGCGGCTCATCCGAAGTGATGATGATGCAAATGGAGTCTATTGAGCGCAATAAATGTACTCTAGTAGCTCAACGTCACTGGGGTTTTTTAAAACAGATCAACATGGCGTCCGAGGTGATCAGATAGCCATGGACGTAGGTCATTGCCAAGACACTCGTGGAGATTGGCATGACCTGGTCGTTCCGTCGGATGCGTGACCTGAGAACTGGCCACGGAATCCATCGCTAACTTGGCGAGCATGTCTGCCATCTTGTTGTGTGCCGGGGATGGTGTGTCCATCTCCGAACAACGAGTCGGTCCGCGAGCCGACGTGCTTCGTCATACAGACGGAAGAGGCGTCGATTCTTCGGCGGCCTGTAGTCGCGCATCTGGCGAAGGATCAATGCACTGTCACCGACGACTTCGAGTGCTTCCCAGCGGTACTGGCTCG
>JAADWV010000554.1:0-22415 GCA_023336295.1 Pythium folliculosum | reverse complement strand
GCTCTCCGCGTCCTTGTCCGCCATCGCCTTGATGTTGCCGCCCCATTGGCTCTCCGCGTCCTTGTCCGCCATCGCCTTGATGTTGCCGCCCCAGTGGGCGCCTGCTGCGATTGCGTCCGCGCCGGCGCGGAGGCGACGCGCGGGGGCATCACCGTCTGCGTGGGCAACGGCGAGCGCGCTCGCGGCGAGAAGCGTGGGAAAGATCTTCATGGCGTCTTTGGTGCTCTTTTGTGCGCGGGGAATCACAGTGTGCGGTCCCCAGGAGGAGGCAGGATAAGAGGGACGACAACGCAACAGACAGCAAGAGGCGGGCCGCGAAACCTCTCCAGAAGATCGCCCTCCCAACGAGTGCGTGGAGGGCCGCGAGCGGACGGCTTTGCAGAGCGTTGCTGTGGCGGGGCGGCGACGCCTCGCCCGGCCCCCCAGGGAGCCTCGTGCCACGAGTCGTGGGGAAGGTGAGGTGTATTTTTCGGCCTGTGGTTATGAAGAGCCGAGAAAGAGCGCTGAGCGAGGGGGAGCCACGGATCTTCGTGTGTAACGTATGATACAGACTCGAATCCCCAGTACGTGCGGTGTGATAAAAGCAAAAGGGAGAACGCCACATGCATTCAGAGATTACGAAGGGAGACGCGGCCGTGCATCGACCTGGCGACGACGCGGTCGCCAAGCCGATTTGCGTGCCGCGTTGTTTCTACCAAGCTTTTCTCTCAAAAGGACACTGGATGCGCACACAATACGGACGTCGCTGCATGAGTCTGAGGCCACGGCGCCAGCTTCAGCGACGAGCTCGCTCTCAGAGTTAGGCGTGCGGCTTGGGCTGCGGCTTGGCGTTCTGGTGGTTGGCGTGGTGCTGGCCCTCCAACTTAGCGTGGGGCTTGGCCTGGGCGTGGACGTTGTGGTGCTGACCCTCCATCTTCGGGTGCGGCTTGGCGTTCTGGTGCTCAGCCTTGTGGGCGGCCGCCATCTTGGCGAACAGCTTCGCGTGCGCCTTGGCGTGGGCCGCAAGCTGGCTCGCGTGGTGCTCGCCCTCCATCTTGGGGTGCGGCTTCACTTGAGCGTGGACATTCTTGTGGGCCGCCTCCATCTTGGCCTTGGGCTTGGCGTTCTGGTGGCTCGCGTGGTGCGCCGACTCCATCTTAGCGTGCGGCTTCGCCTGGGCCTTCGCGTGAGCATGGCTGGCAGCCAGCTGGCGGGCGTGGTGCTGGCCCTCCATCTTGGCATGCGGCTTCGCCTGCGCATGAGCATTCTTGTGGGCCGCTTCCATCTTCGCGTGAGGCTTGGCGTGGGCGTGCACGTTCTTGTGGGCCGTTTCCATCTTGGCATGCGGCTTCGCCTTAAGGTTGGCGTTCTTGTGGGCCGCTTCCATCTTCGCGTGCGGCTTCGCCTGGACGTGCACGTTCTTGTGAGCCGCCTCCATCTTGGGCTTGGGCTTCGCCTGCGCGTGCACGTTCTTGTGAGCCGCCTCCATCTTCGGCTTAGGCTTCGCCTGAGCGTGGACGTTATGGTGGGCCGCCTCCATCTTCGGGTGCGGCTTGGCGTTGGCGTGGATCGCCTGGTGCTTGGCCTCCATCTTGGCGAGGTCGCCCGACCACGGGAAGTGAAGCGGGTCGTCCTCGTGGTTGCCCTCGTTACGGTCATTCCAGTGGTCCGCATCACGGAGGCGGCGAGCCGGCGCGTCTTCCGCGTGGGCGACCGCGACCGCGACCGCGGCGGCGAGCAGCAGGATCGCAGAGAGCTTCATAGTAGAACCTGGACACAAGGGCGTGGGGCGGGAGAACGCTTGCGTAGGCACGAGAGAATCCGTTAATGACTGAGGGAGGGAGGAGCTAGAGCGACCAAGGGAGCCATTGTCGACCGACAGCGCCGCCTTGATTGGTCCGTTGAGCGGACAGGGAGTCGCTCTTGGTTCCGTGCGGGTTCCCCGATGCGACCCTCCGCGGTTGGGGGCCTGGAGAGTCGCCAACGGACGGCTCAGAGGGAAATGAGATCTTGCGATCTTTGCCCAACAAGTGGTCGGCTTCTCCGATCTGGGCACAAAGCGGAAATTTGGAGCAAGAAGCGCTGGCTCCCTGCCCGATGAACGGCTGCCGTGTCGTCCCATGAGTCGCACCTCTAGATTCTGCCGCCAGGCACTGCCTGGCAGGCAGCCACCGCCGGGCAGCCACCGCCGGCGGCGAGGCGACTCTTCCGACAAGGCGGCCCGCTGCCCAAATAGCGAGGCCTGGCTTTCTTCGCGTCACACGAATCGCGTGCGCGGGCTGGCTCTGTGGAAAGCGAAGCGTGGAAATCCATTCATGCAACAGTTCTTTGGCGGTGTGGCTCATGGGGTTGTGCATATATTAGTGGAGAAGGCAAATACTTGGTCGAGGAAAAACGGCACGTCGGGGGCGCAACATCCGCACTACGCGTCCTTGGGACCGACCTCATCCATGGGCACGATCGGCGTCCACGAGAGCGACGGGATCACGTGCTTCTGCGAGTGTGCGGCCGCGAGCTTGGCCGTGATGAGCTCGCTCTCGTCAGCGAGCGTGGCCTCGAACTGCTCGGTCTCGGCGGCGAGCGGCACGCGCTTGAGATCGCGGCTGCCGCGCAGCGAGCGCCTCTGCTGCTGCTGCGCGCTCGCGCCGCTCAGCAGCATCGCCGCCGCCAGCGTCACCACAAGCAGCTTGATCGTCATGGCTCCGTCTGGGGGAGATGTTGCTCTGCTCGCTTGTCTGTTTCTGTCTTGTGGCAGAAGAAGAACCCAGAAAACTCTTCGAAGGATCGCCCACGGTCTCAGTCTCAGCTTCAGCGGCTCCTTTATCTGAGCAGGCTGTTGAAAGCGATTGGATTGGTCAGGAAATGCTATCGAATCAGATACAAATGAACGTTTTGATTGGCTAGAATTGAATGATGACGGAAGAATGACCCGTTTGGCACGGAATATTCGGGACAATTCGAGACTTGACAGTGAAGAGGCTGTGAAGTGGCCGTGATTACGAATGTACTAGGAGCTTCTGGAATGTTGGTCGTGCGGATCTCTATCTCTTGTCTCACTCCTGAGACGCCCTCCAACAAAACGCTACCGGTATTGCCTGGCGTGATGAGGTTGAAGCCGCGATCTCCTCATTCTCCAATTCACTCGCAACCAGCGACATCAACAAGAGCAACACACAGCAACAACAACAAGCGCGATGGCGGACTCCAGCCCACGCCACGACAACAACGCCAGCACCACGGCCATGGACAAGCTCCAGGCCATCGACCAGCAGCGCGCCGCGGTCGAGCGCCGTCTCGTCCAGCGGCTCCAGCGCCAGCTCCAGCAACTCCGCGCGCTGCTTTGCGCGGCCAAGTGGCGTCTCACGACGCTGCGCCGCCGCCGCCCGGAGGCGTATACCCAGGATCTCGTGGACGACGCGACCAAGAAGCTACGCATGGAGGTCGGCGCGTTCGAGTACGCCGCCAAGGAGCAGAGCGAGCTGCTCACGCGCGCGCTGTTCCAGCTCGACGACATTCTGAGCAACGGCGACGACGCGGTCAAGAGCGCGCGCAAGGCGCTGGTGCTCAGCGTCCAGCAGCTGCTCGAGCGTGCCGACGCCGTGAAGGCCAAGGCCGCTTTGCTCAAGCAGTTTGCGGAACGCCTGCTCGAGCATCTGCCGGTCGTGCCGGAGGCTCAGGACGAGGACATGGAAGAGACTGCTGAGCCGCAGACCAAGGTCGCGGTCGAGCAAGACGATGAGAACGACTGGGAACACGTCGAAGCCGAGGACGTTCGTCCGCTCTTTGCCAGCGACGATGAGGCGGAAGAGGCCGAGCCGATGGAGCAGGAGTCGGCAGAAGCTGCTGTCGAAGACGCCGTCATGTTGCAGCCGGAAGAGACGGCCGACGACAACGCCGATGGTGACGACGAAGATGCACGAACGGAAAACCAGGATGACGAAGAGGAGGAGCCTGAAGAAAGTGATTCCGAGCCCGAGGACGAGGAAGAGCAGGCCGAGACGCCGCAGCATGAGGAGCAATGCGAAGCCTCTGAACAGATGCTTCCCGTGTGGCGCCCGTACTACCAGATCCAGAAGCGCGACGACGGTGTGTACATCGTCGCGAACCTCCGTGGCGTCGACCCGCGGTACGTGCAGGTCCACGCAATGCCCCAGCAGGGCGTGCTCCGGATCTTCGGCGTCAAGTACCCGACGCAGAAGGACATCTTGCTCTCCCGGCTCAGCGGTGCGCCGACATTCGGTCGCTTCGAGATCGTCGAGCGGTTCCCGACGCAGATGATCAACCTCGAGAACGCGTCGCAGCAGCTCCGTGAGGACGGCACGCTGCAGGTGCGGCTGCCGTTCTACTTGGTGCAGCACCCGCGGATCATGCGCCGGGTCTCGCCCTTCCAGCCCCACCGGCTTGTGGTCTGGTAAGAGGCGGACGCGACCGTGTACAATAGACATCTTCTCGTGTACGATCTAGCAGAAACCAAACACAAACAGGAACGTAGTGCATGATGAATAATACATGGGATCCCATTCATAAACACACAATAGTACGTAGCTCGGATCACGCTACGGCCACTGGCGACGATGATGTCTCGATCTGAGGTTCAGTGGCCGCGGAGAGATCAGAAGCATCCGCCGTTGGCGTCTCTGCTTGGCACGTAGACACCATTTCGTGGTGCACCTGCGTGCGGAGTTCGCCCTTGTAGGCCTCGAGCACGGCGTGCTTGAGCGTCGTGACCTGCTCTTTCAGCGCTCGCACTTCGAGCTCTCTCCGCTTCTGCTCGGCCGACACCGCGGTGTCCTCTTCGCTCGCCTGTGTCGATTGAAGCAGCTGGATGCGCGTCACGCGGCTCTTCACGCGCGCCAAGACCTTGTTTGCATGGACACACAGAGCAATAGATCCTGGTCAGATCATCGAGAGAGGGAGGGACTAGCATAGCAGACTACATTCACACCACACACCTGGTCGTACTGCTTGCGCTGATCGGCGACGAACCGCATGGCCTCCACAACGTTCACCTGGCGCTGCGGCCGTCTCTTGAGCGCCGCTTGGCGCTGCGTGAGCACCAATTGCACGACCAGCTTCTGCCGCAGCCGCACATACCCATAAGCGAGCAGCAGCGTCGCCGCCGTCGCCACGCCATACCGCCGGATCGCAGCCCAAAGCGGCGAGGACGATGCGGCGCCCACAGCGCCAACTGACGAAGCGCCAGTGGCAGCGCCGGACGCCGACGCGCCGCTCAGCAGCATGCGCGAGAGCCCGTTCTGGCGCTCGACATTCTTCAGACACGCGGTGATCTCCTCGGGCGACAGCCCCTTGTTCTCCAGAAAGTCCACGCGCTGCGCCAGTGACAGCGCGCGGACCGTCGGGTGCAGCAGAAACTGCTCGCACTTGGCCAGGAAGCTCGCGTCGTGGGCCATGGCGAGCGATGGACGCGGTCTTCTCCCCTTGATGTTGATACTCTTCTAGAGTTGTTGAGGTTGACACTTTCCGGGTCACTAGAGGAGACACAATAATATGTCAGATTTAGAGTGATGGTGAAGGTTCTACCCGCCGCTGACCCAGGCCGAAAACGACCCGGGTCAATCCAACAACCCGTTTGCAAACCCGGACCCGCCAACTAGCACTCTCTTATTGCGGGGTGTCACAGTACGCGCTGTTCAGATGTCCGTTCTGCCAGATGGGTTCCCACCCGCCAGCTGGTTTGGCGGACGGAGCTGCTCGTGTTGGGCGCGAGCGGTTCAGTATCAGCAGCGAAAAGCCCGTCATGCTGATCATGATGCTTGGCGGTTGGATTGCACGCTCGCTCTTTCCAGACTCGAGGTCTCATAGCATGTGAGATCTGGGAGAGACTTTGCTCCACATCGACGCCCACCAGCCGCGGCGCGGCCTGATCAAACTGGGGGCACTGGGCAGCCGGCGGCCACTGTTGCCAGGTGGATACCTTCTCACGTGTGGCAGGCAGCACAACCGGACGCTCTCTCTCTTCCCCTCTCTCTCTCTGTCTGTTTCGTCCGGCCTTGCTGCCTCTGCCCCCTTGGACGGCTGGAGAGTTTCATTTAGTGGCGACGCTCGAATACCCCCAGAAGGATGGTGTATGGAGGTGTGCGCCAAATGGCGGCGACCGTGGCGCTGCTGGCGCTGGGCGCCGCCGTCGCGTCGGCGGGCTCCGCGATGAAGACCGTGCGCGTGATCCAGGCGCGCGTGCAGGGCGACCAACCCGAGTGGAACGAGGAGCGCGGCACGTTCGTGTCGGCGTACGGCAAGACGTTCGCCGAGAAGTACCGCGCCGTGTTCGACACGGTCAACACCGCGAGCGTCGAGGGCGCGCTCATGTACGTGCAGGCCGAGGGCATCAACGTGCAGCACAACCCCGAGTGCAAGCGCAAGAACAACATGCAGTACATCGTGTTCTACGAGCTCCACATCCTCCAGCCCGAGGCGGCGCTCGCGACCTACGAGAACGACGAGACCAACCTCCCCGAGTACGCGCCGTACGTCGCGATGGACGGCGGCGCCTGCACGGCCGTGGGCGACGCCGCTCTGCCCGACGCGTGCAAGGCCTTCTTTGAGGGTGCCGGCCAGACGCGTCTCGGCCCGTCGGTCGGCGCCAGCACGCGCGACACGGACGCGCGCGCGCCGTACCCGAACGCGCTCTGGTTCTCGTTCCCGAACAGTTGCGTGATGAAGAAGTGGGACGCCAAGGACACGGCATGCCGCCAGCAGTACACGGGTGGTCTCTGCGCGTACGGCTCGGAGCCCGACGGCGAGATCTGCACGTTCACGTACAAGACGCTGGGCTACATCAACCTCGACGATCTCGTGGGCATCACGTTCCTCACGAGCTCCAAGACCCACCAGCGCTACACCAACTACACCGAGTTTTGCCTCGACAAGGAAGGCGAGTACAAGGGCGTCGAGTTCAGCGCGGCCGATGGCGTGGTGGACAACACCAAGGTCACGTCGCTGCCGTTCTGGAAGTATCCGTTCGACGCCGACAGCAACAAGCAGCGCGCGCAGCAAATGGTGGACCTGTACAACCGACTCGCGGCGAGCGGCGCCAACCACATGACCCCTCTGCCCACGCCCGCGAGTCTCGCGATCGCGAACCCGACGTGCCACGCCAACTCGAAGCGTTGTGCGACGGCGCCCTTCGGCTGCAAGCGCGAGTTGTACGCGCAGGTGTGCCGCGTCTGCACGGCGCAAGACGAGGGCTGCGCGAAGGCGAGCTACAGCCTCAACGAGACGCAGACCGCGGACGTGCAAGGCCCCGGGCGCGTGACGCCCAGCAATTTCTCGGACTTTGTCGTGTACGACGACAATGGCCACGCGCTGGACGGCGGCAGTCGCACCGGCAGCCGGAGTGCGGACGTCAGTGCCGGCGACGAGGATGTATGACGGGTAGAGAGACACACACACGATTGAAGCGTGGTCCATGTCCCGGTATGATGTAGTTTGTGAACCATTATGTAATTGGAAGACTGTCAGAAGCTGGATCATCGTTTCGAAAGCGCCTGGACTTGGAAAGTCACCCTGCAATGCCGTGGCAGTACACAATCTCGTAGCCCTGTCACGGCACTGAGCCGTTCGAGAGCGTTCCAGTGGTCTCCACGTCTCTCACGAGCCGCTCAGCTGGACTCGTGGAGCGCGCTAGCGAGACGAGCCCAAGCGGCCGGTTCGTTTGATCCCGCATCGACCACGTGCACGTCGCGTCAGAGCTACTCGTAGCTGCAGTGGCCGCGCCGGTCGCGAGGTCCCGGACGTGGTCGTCGTGGAGGGGTCCGCTCCAGAAGGGCATTCGTCCACGAGCCCGTTGAACGCGTACCAGCCGCGAAGATCGACGCAGCCCGTGCCGACCTGCACAAAGTCCGAATCGTCCCACTGGTCAGGGAGCCATCCGCCCGCGATGTCCACGAGCTCTCCATCCAGGAACACGCACTGCGTGGCGCATCGCGGGCCCGTCGCCTCAAAGACCAACGCAACGTGGTACCAGCGATTGAACGCGAGCCGCTGCGCGAGGACCGGCGTGTGGGTCATCCCGGAGCAGCGTCGGTTGCCCTCGGTGTCGGTGAGGACGAACGCCGCGCGCGTCTTAGCACGTGTGTTGCGTGTAACGTTAACTGACTGCGCACCCAGCACGACGCCTCCCGAACGCGTGAGGTTGGCGTCGAGCGTTGGCAAGAGTGCGAACACGAGATCGCACGAGAACGAACCGGCGCGATCGATCTGCATGGCGCGCGGGACCTCGATGGCGCCGCCACGGTCGTTCCTGTCCATGCCGCTGAGTCGTTTGTCGTGGAAGCGCACTGACCGATGAGCGAGGTAGCGCTGCTTGGCTGTCAGGAGGTGCAACTCCTTGTACGTCGAGGAGTCCCAGGAGCCGAGCCTGGCCGTCCCTCCGGCTGGCGCAGTCGAGTACGGGAGGAAGACATTCGTTACAGAAGCCGAGGGCGCTAGGTGCTGCCAGATCGCGGCTTCGCCGGCCAGCACGCCGCGATGGAAGTGGCGGTTCACGTGCGAGAGCGGCAGCAGGTCGAAGCCCGTGAGGAACTGAAGCACCGACTCGACGACGCCGGGGAGGGGGGCAGCGCCAAGAGGCGGCTCGGCGGCCCACCCACGAGCCGGCGCGACACGAGTAATACGATGCCGAAGTACCCATGCACGAACTCTTCCGTGGGAAGCGGTGAGGTTGCGCGGGGCGCCTCGGAGCGAGAGGGAAGGAGCGCGAATGAAAAGCGAGGCGAGTGGGGTCACTAGGAGAATTGGGTTGATCTCTTGGGGAAACCACGGCGGCAAATGTGATTTGAAACCGAGGGGAAATTATCATATTTGCGGCAGCTTGTTCCGAACCGATGAATCGCATTTTCAGCATGTAGGCTGACGCATGGTGACGTGGACACGTCGGATGACTTGCGCCCTACTCGGTACGACATATACTTCACGTAGGTATACTTCATGTGTCGAGATCAACTCCAAGCAACGAGTGAGATCAACAAGCCAAAAGAGATCCCCACGGATCAAAACACACCCGCTTGGCAAGTCCATTTCGCGACAAGAAGCACCAGAACGGGCTCAGTCGACGCTGTCCAGGTCTTCTTCGATGCTGCTCACGCTGCTGGGCTGGCGCAGACGCGAAAACGCCAGCACCGGGTCGCTCGCCTGCAGCACGGCCCGTGCCTCCGCCAATTGGTCAGCGTCGCGAGTGGCATACTCGCTCGTCGAGCTTGATGAGTCTGACGACGACGAATCGGATTCGGACCGCGTCGCCCGGTGGTTGTCTGTCAGCGTCGCTGATGGCGCCGTGGGTGGATCGCCATTTTGAGAGGAAGTCGATGAGGATGAGAACCCGAAATTTCGGACGCCACTCAGCGTGCGACGCATCACTTCCAGGAATGTCGGGTATCCCGAGGAACTCGCTGACGACGACGAAGACGAGCGACCAGCTTCGTCCGACGAAGACATTTCCTGTCGCTCGCGCTGCTCGCGCACACGCTGCTCAGCTTCAGCGACCTCAGGAATGACACCGATACGCGGGGCGTCGTCCTCGGACGTCCGATGCGCTTCGCTCTCACTCTCACGCGGAGAAGGAATCTCCTCGTACTGCACCACGTCTTCGTTGCCTCGATCCGTCGCACCAAACCCCTCGTGCGTAACTGGATCGTCCATATCATCACTGTCCTGGCTAAATGACGGTCCGAAAAAATCGTCGGAGAGGAAATCGTGCAGTCTAGATGACGAAGAACGGACAAGATGACGGGGGCGCGGGATCACTGGATCGCGATCGTCGCGTCGGCTGTTGTTGCTGGTACCATTGGAGCGAGATGAGTTTCGACGGAACGAGCTTAGAAGCGGCGTCCGGCTCGTGTCCGTGTACCGCGCATCTTCGTCGTCTGGCTCATCAATATCAGTCAGGATGGATCGCTCACCGCTGCCGCCCTGGACGGGTCGGATACGTGGCGAGCCCTCCAAGTCGGAAGAGCGTCGTTGTGCCGCCAGAGCAGGTGAGTTGGACCGCGACGAACTGCCCATTGCACCCGCGATCGCCGTGCCGAGTCGAGCGAGCGACGCCAGAGATGACAGAGACGAAGGAGCTACGATAGCGTGGATGTGAACGTCGATGCTGCGCCGAGCACCTTGCGCCTCTTGGGGTGGGCGGACCGCAGTGGTAATCAAGTCACGAACACCAAATGCAGAGTCTTCCTCCGGCGAAGACGATTCACGAGTCGCTTGACGGCTTGACGCACTTCCACGCACGCGCTGCAGACGCCGCCGACGCTCCTCATACCGTAAATCTGGGTGCAGAAGCGGGTCGAGTTGGCGCGCCGAGTCCACGAGCAGCCGGCCGAAGCGATCGAAGAACGGTGCGACGAGATGCGCCATTTCGGATAACTCCTCCCGACGGCGTGCACGGTCTTCGCTGTACTCATCGCCGACATCTTGGTCCTCGTTTTCGCACAGCGTCGCCAGTTGGTCCACGTACGGCAGCACCTCCTCCATCAGATCACGAATTTGAGGCACGATTCGTCGCATGTCGTTCTCACCAACACTCGGCGCGTTAGGCAGTCGTGTCGATGGCGCGGGCGACAAATGGGAAGCGTTCTGTGTGTGTTGCGTGCGCGTTCGGAACGCCGCGATACGGTCCGAGTCGAAATCCAGCCACTCGTCCCACCGCGACGGCCAGCCGTGGTAATGGACGAGCACCTTGTCTTCCGTCATGTCCATCACGGTGCACTCGAGCCATTGATTCACGGTGTCTTTCACGTCCAGCCACTGTCCCACGAAGAACCGGCGGCGACCACGACGAGACGAGGCACGCGGTGACACTGCGGGCGTCGTTACCTCCTGTTCCTGTTCCTCGACATGGTCTCCATCGCTATCTCCACTAGACTCGGAGTCGGCCTCGGTCTCCGCCGGCTCATCCGCTGCGTCGACACCTTCGTGTGGTACTGCTGCCGTCGAAAGCACGGTGCGCAGAGTCAGAATGCCCTGAGATAGGTAGTCGAGGTTGGGCTGCTGCTCCGTAGCGGTCGTTGGATCGAGGCCCATGGCGGCGGCAGTGTCAGCCGGCGCATCGTTCTCGGCCATCTGACGCTGCTCGCTGCCCTGCCGCAGCACGTCCATCGACGCCGCGTCGCGATTACTCGGACGCGCCGGGATGCGGTCCGAGTGCTGGCCCAGCGCCTCGCGCAGCACCGCGAGGTTCCACGCGTCGCCCGTCGGGTCGCCGGCACCCGGGCGGCGCACGCGCGACGTCGCAGTCGCTGTCGATGGAGACGCCAGCCGTTGCGAGCCGTTTGAATCATCGCGTCCGCTCGTCGCGCGCTGGTCCTCGTCCATGGTCTGCCTCAGCCGCTCGCGGCTGCGTCCAATGAACCGGTTCAGCCGCTCACGCTCGTCATCGGTCGCCGGCGGCGCCACGGATGACGTCGACATGAACGCCGGCGTGACGAGCGACGGCGGCGGCGACGACGCGCGGCCATCGCCCGCCGGCTTGGCGATCAGGTGGACCGTGTGGCCGTCCTGGATGTCGTAGCTCGCGAGCCGCGCGCCGTCCTTGAGCAGCTTGCCGCGGTAGATCAGCCGCTGGAGCGCCGCCGGCACGGCCGTCGCGCGCTCCACGGCCGCGCGGAACTGCGCCACCTCCACCGCGCGGTCCACGTGCACGTCAAACACGCGCTCGTCCAGCATCTTTAGCCGCACGTGGAGCTGGGCCTCGTCGGCCGCTGATGCTGCTGATGCCGCAGAAACTTCGCGAACATTCTCCCTTTCCTGAGTCGTCTGGAGGGTCTCGGAGCTCGGAATTTCGCGTGTGGATAGCTCTGACGCGGACGCATCGGACGCATCGGACGTGGCGGCCGCCGACGCGCTCAGCGCCGCCGCCGGGAACGAGAAGAGGTGGTCCATCGAGGCGACGGGCGGTCCAAGTGTCTCCTTGTATTGAAGGTTTCTTCAGTTGTGTTTCTGTGTGGCGTTTTGCTGTTGTTGGAACCGAAAAGGAGTGATGGTCCAAAAGGGTTCTTCGACTGCAAGCACGTGGAACCCAATGGAACAATCGCACCATGTTTTGTCATTGTCATGCCAACTGGATCACGCAATCGAACAAGAACCGTAACTTACCGTATCTTACTGACCAAAGGAAACTTTCCATGTATGGTTTGTGAAATGTCACGATAGCAATAGTCGAAATTTTAGAATTGGCACTGTAGCCACTTGATCGGCTTGCGGTCGTCCCCCCAGAGCCCGTCGCCGTGGACGAGCCGGCCGTCATCGTGGTTGATTGCAGCCTTGTAGAACCGATTGCGGCGTCGGTATGTGGCCTCGTACTGCGTCCCCTGCCTCGCACAGCTGCCAAACTCCACGACGCCGTCGTTATCGCTGGGGCTGTGGTTTGAGAATTTCGCCAGCGCCACGAACTTGGCTGTGCTGGTCGAAGTGAGACCGAACGGGCTCACGCCGCAGAGGTTCGCGGACACGGTGGCGTCGTAGATCGCCTGGGCCTTGCGAAACAGCGTGTCGAGGCAGCCGCTGGTCGCGACCGAGCCCGCGAGTGCGAGCGACCGGGTCGAGTTCTTCACGGGGCACAGCTCGAACTCGCGCACGACGGTCTGCACCAACGCGTCCCAGCCGCTTGCCGGCTTGGCACACTCTTCCAGCACGCGGTTGGCCGTGTTGGTACCTTTCATGGGGCCCTGGATCGCGATCCACTTGGACGACTCCGGGTTGAGCTGGCACTTCTTGTACAGCAACGCGGACGCGAGGTGCAGGTTCCCCGTCGAGTGCGCGACGACCACTGTGTTCTCGACCATGGGGGCTGTCTGGTGGCGTGGCATCTTGGGCCGGGGCATCGAGGCGAGCGTGAACGTCGTGTTGTGGGCCACCGAGAGCATCGCATCGCAAACGCGCTCGGCAAATAGCTCGTCATACCACGGCGAGTCGACCGTGTTCAAATGCGCAAACTTGACGACAGAGCAGCACGGCAGCATTCCTTCAAGGCTTCCCCAGTAATCAGGATACGCGTCGACCAGCCCGATATCTTCATGAACGCCAATGCCGTGCAAAAAGAGACAGGTCTTCTTGTGTGGTGCCGAACATGGACACTCCTCTTCTGCGAGTACTTCCGTAAACGCGAGTTCCGAGACGGTTTCCACACTTGCGGCTGGTGTGCTTTCTGACGTTGCGCTCTCTTTCTCGAACAAAAAGGGGCACGGGGGCAGAGCTTGTACCTTGGAGACAAAGTCCGGAAGGGGCTGGCGCGGCGAGTTGTGTTGCGTCAGCTGGATATGTACACCACTGTCGGACTGAACGCGGATCCCATCAGTGCGCTTCGCCACGCGGAATATCGCGTTGGCGAACGTGAATTGAACGGAGCCACTGGATACCCAACGGGCTGTGCGGATGGCACGGCGTAACTTGTGTAGCGGAGGGATCAGTGCAGGCTGCACGCATCCACGGCGCTCGAGACGCTCGCCAAACTCACCACTCGTGATCCACTCGTAGCCGCGATTTTGAACGATCACCACGTTATGCTGCGGTCCGCGCGCGTCGCTAAACGCGAGCTCTCCGTCAAACAGACTTGGATACGACGGCCGTGGTACCAGTGTTCCTCGCAAACTGAACTGGAGGTGCGTTGGCTGGGTCGAGTTGATCTGGAGCGACACAGTGCGCGCCTTGAGCAGCTCTTCCATCCACATACCGAGTTGGTCCGAGGCAGAGGTCGGCTCGAGCTGTCGAATCTTCAGACCGACGGGAGCAGCTGTCAACGGAGATCTCGAGCTTCGAGAGAGCATGGCGACGCTGATGAGTGATGTCACCACAAAGAACTGGAAGCACACGAGAACAGCGATCAGCTGACAGACGCGGCTGCTGCCATGGCGGTGGCGCCTTTGCTGAAGGCGTCGTTGACGAGCAGCCCCCTGCATCTGCGCGAGCATCTTATAACACTGTGTGCGCTTGGGAGCCCCGAGTGATTACTTGTGTGTTCTGTTGTGGTCTTCAAAGGTTCGTGTCACACAACTTCACTGCAAGAAGAGCCTCGTCCCACACAACGTGTACTTGCGGAGCCGGAGTCGCACGGTCATGTCGCATCGCACTTCATCCTCGTCGCCGGTCGCGCTCGGCATGCGAAGCGACTGGTACCGCAGCCGCACGATGCCGTGGTGCTTGAGGCTTTCGTCTCCGGTCGCTTCGGGGTTGCCCCACAGCGGAAGGGGCAGCGCCTGGTTGAGTGTCGATGTGGGTTCAGCCATGGACGGACGGTACGATGATCGCTTCCAACACTCGTGCTGGGCAAAGATGAACATACACGAGTGAGCGAGAGTGTGCGAACACACGAACGAGTCGAATTCCTACGTACCCCTTCTGTCAGCGCGAGCTTCGAGAGCAATTGTACGAGCTCGCGCTCATCGTGGATACTGAGGTTCAGCGGTGGGTACTGGCGATCGGGCTGCACGGGGTCGATGATGTTCAGCCACCCAAGCCGCTTGACGCATTCGCCTTGGTCTTCTCGCGACATGCTGTCAAAGATCTATGCACATAACGAACGAACGCTCAGCTCATCAGCAGACAATCCAGATAGTCCTTTCGCTCCGAAGGATACACGAACCGTAATGAAGTTCTCCAGATCGACTATGCGCGAGAACAGCAACACCGCGGCTCGGGGTCGCGCGAAGATCGCTTCGGGTAGCACAGATATCAGCGCTGCTGCCTGTTCGCAGCTGAACCACCGGTCGCTGACTAGCATCTCGAGCAGTTCGAGCTTCTTCTGGATGTCATCTAATGTGGTTTTCATCTGAGTAATCGACATGTTGGGGAACGCCCCCGGCGCCTCGGTCTGTTCTCGTCGCCTGGCTCGAACATGGTTCCGCACGAGTTCCCACCGAAGCTGAGCGTTCGTCTTCATCTCACTGCCGTCCGCGGTTCCAGGCGGTTCGGCTTCGTCGTCTTTCAGGACGGCGTCGCTGTTGAGCCACACATCCATAAGCTGCTGGAAACGCCGAGCAGTCAGTGCCTTGCATCCTCGTGGCGGTCGGGTCGTGCTTACATAATCAAATTCGACAATCCGTTTGACTTGAGAGGCCTCGACAAACCCACCGGCGCTGGCAGCCACTGTCGGCGCAGTCTTCGTCAACAGAGCGAGATTGGACGGACCCAACAGCGAGTTCAAAATGAACGTACTGGTCAGCATCCACACGTGGCCGTTCACTCGCGCATGGCGGAAATTCTCCCAGTCGCCATTCTGCGAGGTATCGTTCCGGCCCGACCGGTTCTTGCTAAACAACTTTTCTTCCTGTGCGAGCAACGCGAGATGCTTCAGCGCGACGCGGTCGACAGCGTTTTGGAGATCGAAGCGGTAGCGATTCGTCGGACACCCAAGAAACACCGAGTACAGCTTGGGGACCACGCGGCGCAGCTGACGCCGCTGCTGCCACTGGCGCGTTGGGTCAATCATTCGATTCACGAGCGTCGCGGCCTCGCGGCGGTTCATCATCTGCGCGAGAATGCGCTCGAGAGCATGGAGTTTCCGGGGCCAGGACTTGGTGGCGCCTTGTTTGGTAAGAACGTCTTCGGCTTGTGCAGCCGTGAAGAAGAGACCCGATGCGTCCAACACCGCACGAAGAAAGTCGGCTTGCTCTTCGTTGCTCTTGCTCATCTTCTGCGAGTTTTCAAGGAGCGTCGAGATGGCGCTGTTTGCGATCAGTTGGCTTGCGCGAGCACCGCGACGCCCGCGTCCGGGGTGGTCCCCGCCACTCTCAGCACCGTCGTTCTCTTCGTCTACGGCATCAATGTCGTACAGAAACTCCACAGTCAGGAAACCGCTTGTTGGCACCTTCCAAATGACGCCACTGGGGTCACGGAGGGCTGTTCGCTCGTACTTTTCCTCTATCGAACGTACTGCCTGAGCCGACGCGTCGTCACCCGCGGTGGCCTGTGGTGCTGCGTCTGGTACGAGATGCTGGAGCACCTCCGCCTTCATAAACTCCATGAACTCTTGCTCGTCGATTTCACCGCTGCTGTTGAGATCGTACTGGGTGATCATGCGCTTGATTTCGCGCTCCGTAATGCTCTCAAAGCCCATGAGCTTAAGCACTTTCTCGATCTCCTGCTCGTTTAGCGCACCCGAATGGTCCGTGTCGATCATGGCGAACCCGCAGCGCAAAAAGAAATCTTCAAACTCATCAACCCCAAGCGCGCCACTGTTGTCGTAGTCGTATTCATGCAGCACGCGTGACAGCAGCACGTCGCTAATGCGAAACCCGTACGCCCTCATCGCTTCTGCAAGCTCATGCTCGTCGACTGAGCCCGAATTATCCTTGTCGATCTTGCTGAACAGTACTGAGAGCGAGCTCTGCGCCGCTTGGGGGGCCTGGGGCTGGTGCGACATGCTTTCCTTTCGCGGCTTCTGTCGGTGCAATTCGATCGTCGTGGTGGTTTTCGGCTGGCCGACTGTGATGTGCTCCAACTTCGCGAAACGGTACCCGCGCTTGAAAGTCGCGAGGCGGAGCAGTTCGTGGGCGATCATGTGCTCGTAGGGATCCGTGAGGTCGAGTTGGTACCGGCCCGTCGGATCGGACGGGTTGTACACGTTCACCTCGGATCCTAAGCTCGGGTCATCTGTGCTCGCCTTCCCGTCGCGAGCGTGAGCCCTCTTGGTGCTGGCGAGGTTGCACTCGAACATCGAGAGCGCGCACACAGCGGTGGCGTGGATGCGCGAGCAGGAAGCGTGCATGAGCTCTCGTCCGCTGTCGAGGCCGATCGAGTTACCATCGAGCACCAACTCCCGCAGCCCTTTGTTCACGATGAGGCCGCTCGCGAGCACGAGGCTACCCTTCGGTCCGATCGAGTTGTACGCCAGATTCAACTTCTGGAGCGCCGAGTTACTGCGGAGCGCGTGGCCCAGCTGCATCGCCCCTCCGTCGCCGCACCCGTTGTACGACAAGTTGAGCTCGCGCAGGTTGTAGTTCAGCTTCAACGAGTTGGCGATGGGGGCCGTGCTGCTCTGGCGGAGCATGTTCCACGACAAATCCAACTCCTGGATCGTCAGGTTCACGTTCAGCATTGAGCCGATCGCTTCGCCGCCCGTCGGCAGCACCACGCCAGCAGCATCCTTGTCGGTCGGTAAAGTCGAGGCCACTGTGGCCGCTGCCCCCAGTGCCATGGATTTGCGCGTCTGGCCGATCCGATTCGACGCCATCAACAGTTTCTCCACGGATTTATTGCGCTCGAACGCGAGCATAAACAGCGTGCACTCGTGGTCGTCAATGTCGGCGTCGTTGAGCACGAGCGTCTTGATCGTGCACAGCGACGACGCGATGTACTTGCGCAGCGAGCGCGCGCTGTCGCGGCCGATTTCGTTCTCCGATATGTCGAGCTTCGTGAGGTTCGGCTTGTTCTCGAGCGCGAGCAGCAGCTCGTTGAGCGCGTGGTCGCTCAGTCGGTTGTCGCTGACGTTGATCGCTTCGACGCGAGGGAGCTCCGGCAGACAGGACGCGAACTGGATGATAAAGTCGTCCCCGAGACTCTGGTGGCTGAAATCGAACACGCTACAGTTTTCCTTCCGGAGGACAAGCGAGATCGCTGGATGGGACTTGGCGATACACCCTGACAGGAACAGCACGCGCGGGGAGTTCAGGGACGGGCTTGACAACGCGGCGCCCTCGATGTCTGTGTTTGCACGCGGAGGGCCGCTCAGGCTGGCGCGCAGCGGCTGCAGAGCGAGTCGGCGTTTGATCGCCGCCGCCATAGAGTCCAAAGGATCCCCCGAGGCCGCCGCCGGTTGCTTGGCCATGGACAACAAAATACTTGCTTTACGCAGCTCCAGCGCCGACGAAAGCGCCGAGCTGGTCTTGAGCGTCTTGGGCGGCGGCTGGTTCCTCGGCTTCTCGATAAACAGGTGCGGCTTGCCGTGGAGCTCCTGGTACGTCTTGTAGTACGCGGCCTTGGCCGCCGCGCCAAAGTACTTGCTGCCACTGCCGCCGCCTACGACATTGCTTTTTCCATCGTCTGGACCGCCTCCCGATTCTGAGGCGCCTTCTTCATGGGCGCGCGTGCTTCCAGTGTCGTCCTCGCCGTCCAAGGCGTCGCTCTCGCTCTCGAGCTCGCTCGCGGCCGCGAGCATCGCGGCGTCGCGCAGCGGCGCAAAGTCAAACGCGATCCTCTCCGGGTCTCGCCGCGCAGCGCTTTGCCGCAACGTGGATACGGGTTTGCCGCCGCCCTGACGCGCGCACTGCGCCTGCGCCATGTGGTCGCGCACCATGCGCTCGACGTCGTCCATGCACTCGTCAAAGCTCAGCGGCCGCGCGCCCGGCTTGGCGTTGCGAGACGCATGCGCGCCACTAGAGGCTGATGTGCTGGTCTTCCCTGGCGACGCCCACGGCGCGCTCGCGGGCAGCGCCGGCGCCGACGCCGAGCTGCTGAGCGCGCGCGGGGGCTTGATATCGTTCGCGTCGAGCAGCCCTTTCTGCCAGCTGAGACGTGCGAGGTACTTGGGGCTGCCCGCCGACGGCGGCGCCGCCGGCTTGTCGGGCAGTCGAGGGAGCGACTCGCTGGGCTTCATGACTCTAGTCGACGCGCGCACGGGCCATCGGGGCGTCGCGAGTAACCACGCATCGCGTTTCCTTTCCCCTCTCGAAGTGAGCTGTTCAAAAATGGACAGACCATCATTCTGGACCTTGGGAGAATACGGTAGCGTTTTCGCTTGTTTACCGTAAAAGCTTGAAGCGGAGGCTGCGATCATCCAAATGCGTGGATACGAACAGGTACGAATACTGTATTGCATTGGGGATTCACACTACGGACGACATTCCCAGACGCACACATGGAGAGACACTAACATCAACGAGCAGCGCGCGCTTCGTTCGCGAGTCGCTGCGTACTTCTACGTAGAGAGAGACTGGGGGAGGGAGGGAGAGCGAGCGTCTACTTCTTGGTGTTCTGGCCGGCACCACGCAGCGAGCTGCCACCGCCGCCGCTGTTGTTGTTCAACGTGCTGAACGAGAACGACTTGGCGCCGCCCTGACCGCCGCCCGCACCACCAGGGAAGCCGCCTTGGCCGCCTTGGACGCCGGCGCCGGGGAACCCGCCCTGGCCGCCGGCGGCGCCTCCACCTTGGCCGCCGGCGGATCCGCCAGGGAAGCCGCCCTGGGCTCCACCACCGGCCGCTGGAGCGCCGCCTTGTCCGCCGCCGCTCTGGCCACCAAACCCGGGGAACCCGCCCTGGCCTCCTTGGCCACCTTGGCCACCGAATCCAGGGAAGCCTCCTTGCCCGCCTTGTCCGCCTTGTCCGCCTTGTCCACCTTGTCCTCCGAAGCCGGGGAAGCCGCCTTGACCACCACTGCCCGACGGAGGCTTGAAATTGCCAAAGTTGGGCATACCGCCTTGACCGCTGCCGCCTGACGGAGGCTTGAAGTCACCGAAGTTGGGCATGCCACTCGGGGGGCTATCGGCACCACCGCCACCACCTCCGCCGTTTCCGCCGTCTCCACCGCCATTACCGCCACCGCCGTTTCCGCTGTCGCCGCCGCCAGTACCGCCACCGCCGTTGCTGTCACCACCGCCAGCGTTGCCTCCACCGTTGCCACTGTCTCCACCACCGTTGCCACCGTTGCCGCCATTCTGGTCGTCGTCGTAGTTATCTCCACCGCCGGTGCCGCCACTATCGCCACCACCATTGCCACCGCCATTGCTGTTTCCGCCATCCTTGTTGCCACCGCCATTCGCTGAGTTACCACCGTTCCCGCCGCCGCTGGTGCCCCCACCGTTGCCTCCACTGTCGCCGCCGCCGTTACCACCGCCGTTGGACGAGGCGCCGCCGTTTCCACCGCCTCCACCGCTGCCACCGCTGCCGCCACCGCCGGTCGCGCACGTCTTGGTCGACTGGGCCGGGAAGTCCGCCGAGAACGTCACCTCAAAGTCCGGCTTACCGCCTTTCTTCCACGTGCAGCACGGATCGCCGAACGCCTGGCCCACCGTGATGCTCGAGCCCGGGAATTTGTCCTTGCAGATATCGGCGGACCAGGTGCCCTGGAACATGCCGCCGAAGTCGGTATATCCGCCGCCGTCCTTGTGACCGAGCGACTTCTTGAAGGCGGAGCCGTTGGGAAGACCCTGGAGGAAGGACTCCATGGCGCTCGTGGTCTGCGGCGCGAGCGTGAGGACCGCCGCCGCGAGCACGATCGAGCCGCTGGTTTTCATGCTGCTGGGTCGTCGCGTGCTTCTAATCAACCTGAACAGCCCAAGGCAAATACGAGAATGAGAACGCCTCGTGGTCGTGCGGTGGTGGTGGGCTTGTGTCGCGGGCTCATGAGGGGTTCAACAAAGGCTCGTTTCGCGTTTGCCTGCGGATCTCTCGCACAGCCTTTGCGTTCAATGGGTGCGCCTGATTCGACGCCCCGTATCCAAAGCGCACCGTTGACCGCGTGAGCCAGATGCGACTGCGGCGCCGTCGCCGCCCAGGAAAGACGCCACACACGTCCAGCGACGACAGCACTCGCCAGCGTCCACCCCCGGAAAAGAGCACGTCTACTTCTCCCCGGACGGTTGTCCGGATCTCAAGACATCCTCATGGAGAGCTCCACCTATACAATCTCGTCTATGTACGCATCGACAGAGAGATGATCCGTCTATGTGTCTTCGGACACACCAAGAGAGCCAGTTACCTGTCCTGCACGGTACACGGTAAATGGAATAAGCTCGGCCCCTTTACTCCTGTGGCTCGGGCGGTGGGTCCACTTGGCCGGTCGTGCTGTTCCGCATCCTGCACTGGACATGGCGGGGCTCCGGACTCGACCTTCCTCTACATGTTCGCCTCGCCCTTGGCAGTGGAAGGCGCGGAGTTGGCAGCCATGTCGCCATCCTGCCTGGAGCCCGCCAAGTCTGACGATTTCGTCTCCCGGACTTGTGCCCGATACTCACGGCAATCTGCGCTTCGAATACCGAGCGTCTCGCGGAGCACATCGGATGAGGAGTGCTGGCTGTAGTTAGTTGTGCGGCAGGGCGCACGCGTGCTGGATGGCGGTCGCACCGAAACAGACTACCACAACTCCTTGATGCTGAATCGCTCGTCCCGATCTGGAGCTACAGCAGTGAGACCGGCCACCAAGTACTCGTAAGGCAGTCGAAGCAAGCAGCACCCAAGCACCGGGAGATGAACAGTAACGGTAGAACGATCACATAGTAATTACGAGTTGGAACATAGAGTATCGATACACTGCTCAACGAAGATTTGACCCGACTACCGAGCGCCGAGTCGCTGTGACGACGCCAGGAATCTACTTGCTCTGCTTGTTGGAGTTGTTGCCACCGGCGTTGCCACCGGCGTTGCCACCAGCGTTGCCACCGGCGTTGCCACCGCTCGGCTTGCCACCAGCGTTGCCGCCGGCGTTGCCACCGGCGTTGCCACCAGCGTTGCCACCGGCGTTGCCACCGCTCGGCTTGCCACCAGCGTTGCCACCGGCGTTGCCACCGTTGCCACCGCTCGGCTTGCCACCGGCATTGCCACCAGCGTTGCCACCGGCATTTCCGCCGCTCGGCTTGCCACCAGCGTTGCCGCCAGCGTTACCACCGGCGTTACCGCCACTCGGCTGGCCGCCGTTGCTGTTGTTATGGGCCGCGCCATTGTTGCTGTTGCCGCGGAACGATGGCTTGTTGATTGTGTCGAAGCCGAAAGACTTGCCGCCGTTCTGCCCGGCGCCGCTGTTGCCGCCCTGACCGCCAGCCGGCTTCATGCCACCCTGACCTCCGCCCTGACCGCCGGCGGGCTTGCTACCACCCTGACCTCCGCCCTGGCCCCCAGCCGGCTTGTTGCCACCCTGACCTCCGCCCTGACCGCCGGCAGGCTTGTTGCCGCCGCCGGGCATGCCACCGCTGGGCTTGTTGCCGCCGCCGTTTCCGCCGGGCTGGCCGCCACCGTTGCCGCCGCTGCCGCCGGGCTGGCCACCGCCGTTGCCGCCGCTGCCGCCGGGCTGGCCACCGCCGTTGCCGCCGCTACCACCGGGCTGGCCACCGCCGTTGCCACCGTTTCCGCCGGGCTGACCGCCGCCGTTGCCACCGTTTCCGCCGGGCTGACCGCCGCCGTTGCCACCGTTGTCACCACCGCTGGGCTTGTTGTCCGACTGGCCGGCACCACCGCCGTTACCGCCGTTACCGCCGTTGTCGCCACCGCCATTGCCACCACCGTTGCCACCGCCGTTGCCGCCGTTGTCACCGCCTCCGTTCTTGTTGTCATCGTAGTTTTCACCACCGCCGTTGCCGCCGCCATTACCGCCGCCGTTGGACGAGCCGCCAGCGTTGCCACTGGCGCTTCCGCCCGCAGCGCTACCGGCTCCACCGCTGCCGCCACCGCCGGTCGCGCACGTCTTGGTCGACTGGGCCGGGAAGTCCGCCGAGAACGTCACCTCAAAGTCCGGCTTACCGCCTTTCTTCCACGTGCAGCACGGATCGCCGAACGC